>RJWJ010004052.1:0-43115 GCA_004363605.1 Indri indri | reverse complement strand
AAGAAATAATAAAGATCAAAACAGAGCTAAATGAAATTGACATCTCAAAAACAACACAAAGGATCAATGAAGTAAAGGGTTCTTTGGAAAGAGAAACAGAATTGATAAACCACTAGCTAGAAAGAAGACAGAGGAGTCAAATTACCACAATCTGAAATGAAAACACAGATATTACAACTGATACCACAGAAATACAAGAGATCATCTGAGACTACTATGAATACTTTTATACACAAATCACACAGCTAATGAGTGGTTTAACTCTGGTTTGAGCTCATATCATTTCATTCTTGAACCTATGTTTTCAACTCTAACACTCTTTGCCTTACTCTGAGCTTCCCCATGTCTCTTAATGTATGAAGGTATATTATGATCAACACTGGTACTGGTAGAGGTTCCATCTTATATGCCAAATCCTCTGGCATTTTAGCAGAAGTTGGGATACCATGTCAAGAGATTGTGTGGCTATGGATGGCTAAACAGAAAGAAAGCCATGATTAATCATTGATGTATGGCATGGGCCTGGGAGGGAAGAGTAGTGGCATTCATGCCACATATTTGCCATTTTGGGACCACATGATCTTTATTTAAAGATCTTTCCAAGAACCAATCACTTATGTTCCTATTTTGTTTCCCCCATGAACAGTCTCAATGCTTGGCCAAGAGCCACTTGCAGAGTGTGTCCATTAAGGAGAATTGAGAACTGAGAAGTTTATTGCAAGAGTTTTCTTCAATACACAATTTTCCCTGGTTGCAGGGAAATTGCTGAAAACTTCCAGGTCCTTCCCTACATAAGACAGAAAACATCAAAGTTAATGAAAATCAGACCATACTTCCACCCAGAGTCAAAGCCAAGAACAAATAACTTTGGGGGTTGGACTGATTTCATAAAATAATCTGAGCCACTGAAGTGGAAAATAGCAATGACTACAAACTTTAGTGAGGCCAAAAATATTCTGTTACATTTTTTAAAAATTTGCCAGGCACAGTGGTTCATGCCTGTAATCCCAGCACTTTGGAAGACAGAGGCAGGAGGATTGCTTGAGGCCAGGAATTCAAGACCAGTCTAGGCAACATAGAAAGACCCCCATCTTTACAAAATAAATAAGTAAATAGGCTAAAAATAAAATAAAAAAATGCACTGTTTAGCAAACAAATCACTGGAGAAGAAAGAAGAAAAAGAATCACGCAAACTTTTACTAAACAAAATTACATGTCAACAAATATTTAAACCACTGTAATCGAGATGAAGAACTGAAGGCTGTTTTTAGTTACTAAGATCTGAGGGATTAGGATGGAAAATAAACAAAAATCCAAGAGGAAAATCGCTAATAAGATACTCTGAACTATTTTCCCACAAGCAATTTTTTTTTAAGTTAAGCTATATTCCATGTTAAAAAGGCCAATCTCCTGCATTCCTATCCAAATAAAACCTCTTTGCAAGCAGTCAACCAAAAACCTGAAATTCCATTGTCATAGCATTATGTCTGTGGATACTACTTCTGAAAATCTTCAAAGAAGAGCTGGGTAATTAATACAGAACTTTGTAATGAAGAAGGGAAAATTAACAAAATAAAACCCACGTGAAAAGAAACTACAAGAACACCTGGATTTATGTCCTTGCAGTTCTGTTTACTAACAACAACAACAACACACACACAAAACCACCCACATCAAGTTTTCTAGGAAGTTAGAGATTTAAATAAAACATTTGGACTTCTTTCATAAAACTAATGTTATTTCTTCCTAAACCATCTCTATCACTGATTGATGAACTGGGGTAGCTTTTTTTTAAAGAAGTAGAAAAGGATTGTAGTGGTGATATTTCTATCTGCCTGAAAGATTCCAAGACATGTAGAGATAAGACAACATATAATCCATAAAATTTTCTTATGAAATAAGTTATTTCTTATCAAATTATCTTAAAGCAAAATAATACATCTCTGCAACACAAAAGCAAATAAGTAATAAAAACTTTATTTAAGTAAGATGGATTTTGTTAATGTCAAGGGTAAGGCAACTCAGGGAGAAATGACAACTGTGCTAAATTATAATATTTACATTCATGACATCTTAGCTGTATCTACAAGCCACCAAAATATTGCAATGAAAAGTAAAAGTCAGTAATTGCCCAGTCGTTGCATCTAGTCACCAATAGCTGGAATTTCATCAGTATTCTCTCTCTGTAAATATATTTGGGAATTTGCTAACAGAGCTTTTCCCACCACTTATCTCTGTCACTTCATGCTCCCCTGGCCTTTGTGAGCTCTTTACTGCACTTTGTGGAGGGCTTCACACAGCCATGTTTGGTAACTTACTCCAGTTGGGCTATTCCTGGCCTTACATATTGACAGCTAATAGTGCTCTTGGATAGAACCAAATTCTTTTCTCTGGAAATTTTCTCAATTAAAAAAAATACCTTTTTAAGGTATAATCCTGATACCAAAGCCAGTAAAGGTCACAGCCACAAAAGGAAACTACAGACCAGCAACCCCAATGAACATAGATTCAAAAATCCTCAACAAAATACTAGCAAACCAAGTTCAACAGAACATCAGAAAGATCACAGTCAAGTGAAATTCATCCCAGGGATGCAAGGATGGTTCAATATACTCAAGTCAATAAATGTGATTCACCAAATAAATAGAATTAAAAACAAAAACCATATGATTATTTCAATAGATGCAGAAGAAGCATTTGATAAAATCCAGTACCCCTTCATGATAAAATGCTCCAAACACTAGGTGTGGAAGGAAAATACTTCAAAATAATAAAAGCCATAGATGAAAAACCCATGGCCAACATCATCCTGAATGGGAAAAAGTTGAAGGCATTCCCCTGAGAACTGTAAGAAGACAAGGATGCCCACTTTCACCACTTATATTCAACACAGTAGTGGAGGTTCTAGCCATAGTAATAGAGAAGAGAGGAAAAAAAAAAAGGGCATCCATATTGAAAAAGAGGAAGTCAAACTATTTCTGTTGGCCAATGATATGAACTTATACCTAGAAAATCCTAAGGACTTCTTCAAATGACTCCCAGATTTGATAAATGAATCTGGTAAAGTCTCAGGTTACAAAATAAATCAATGTATGCAAATCAGTAGCATTGCTATACACAAATAACAAGAAACCTGAGAATCAAATCAAGACTCAATGCCATTCACAATAGCTGCAAAGAAAATAAAATACCTAGGAATAGACTTAACCAAGGAGATGAAAGATCTCTACAAGGAGAACTATAAAACACTGATGAAAGAAATCACAGGAGACAGAAACAAATGGAAAAACATCCCAAACTCACAGATTGGAAGAATCAATATTGTGAAATGACCATACTATCCAAAGCAACCTACAAATTCAATACAATTCCTGTCAAAATACTAATGTCTTTTTTCACAGAATTAGAAAAATAATCCTAAAATTCATATGGAATCAAAAAAGAGCCTGATAGCTAAAACAATCCTAAGCAAAAAGAGCAAATCCAGAGGCATCACATTACCCAACTTCCATTTATACTACAAGGCCACAGTAACCAAAACAGCATGGTACTGGCATAAAAGTAGACACATAGATCAATGAGACAGAATAGAGAGCCCAGAAATAAAGCCAAATACCTACAACTGTCTGATCTTTGACAAAGCAGACAAAAACATACACTGGGGAAAAGACATCCTCTCAGTAAATGGTGCTGGGAAATTGGAGAGCCTCATGTAGAAGAATGAAACTGGATCACTATCTCCCACCATATACAAAAATTAACTCAAGATGGATCAAAGAGTTAAATGTAAGATGTGAAACAATAAAAATCCTAGAACAATACCTGGGAAAAAATTTTCTGGACATTGGCCTAGGCAAAGAATCCACGAGAAAGACCCCAAAAGCAAATGCAACAAAAACAAAAATACATAAATCTTCTGCAAAGTAAAGAAAATAATCAACAGAGTAAATAGACAATCTACAGAATGGGAGAAAATGTTTGTAAAGGACAAAAGACTAACATCCGAAACTACAAGCAACTTAAACAAACTAGCAAGAAAAAAACAAAATGATCCCATTAAAAAGTGGGCAAATGACATGAGCAGACATTTTTCAAAGGAAAATCTACAAATGGTCAACAAACAAATGAAAAAATGCTCAACATCACTAATCATCAGGGAAATGCAAATTAAAACCACAATGAGATGCCATCTTACCCCCATCAGAATGGCCATTATTAAAAAGCAAAAAAAAAAAACAATGAATGTTGGCACAGACATGGTGAAAAAGGAATGCTGATACGCTGTTGGTGGTAATGTAAATTAGTACAATCTCTATGGAAAACAGTCTGGAGATTTCTCATCTAAAAGTGGATCTACCATTTGATCTAGCAATCCCAGTACTGGATATCTACCCAAAGGAAAAGAAATCATTATATCAAAAAGGCACCTGCTTTTGTATATTTATCAAAGCACAATTCACAATTGCAAAGATATGGAATTAACCTAAGGGCCCATCCAAGAATTGGATAAAGAAAATGTAGTATATATACACTATGGAATACTACTGAGCCATGAAAAGGATGAAATAATATCTTTTGCTGCAACTTGGATGGAACTGGAGGCTGTTATCCTAAGTGAAGTAAGCAGGAATGGAAAATGAAACACACCATATGTTTTCACTTATAAGTGGGAGCTAAGCTATGGGTCTGCATGGTCATACAGAGTGGCAGTATGGACACTGGAGAGTCAGAAGGGGTAGGGGGTGAGGGAAGAAAAACTATTAATAACTTACTGGGTATAATGTACACTATTTGGGTGACAGGTACACTAAAACCCAAACATCACTACTATATAATCCATCCATGTAACCAAAAAACACTTGTACCCCTAAAACTATTGAAATATAAATGAATTTTTAAAAACTTTAAGAAAGTTAAATGTAATCTATGGCAATAAAAATGATAATAGTAGTTGGCAGTGTGGGAGTGGGCGTTGACTGGAAATGGGTGCTGGGGAACTTTCTAGGGTCATGAAAACGTTTTTTATCTTAATAGAGTATTGGTTGTATGGGTGTATACATTTGTCAAAACTCATTGAACTGTGTATTTATGATCTGTGCATTTCACTCTGTGTAATTCTTATCTCTATTTAAAAAAAGCAAGCTCAGGATAAACATCATGGATATGCTACTATGTTCCATGTACTGTTGTAGGCAGCAGTGATATAGTATGAACAAAAGAGATAAAATCCTCACTTCATCATGCATATGCTTATATCAATTAATAGTGTGAAAGAAGAGCTAAAATAGAAGTGAAAATGTGATATCTGGTAGTGAAAACTGCTATGGGAAAAAATAAGGCAGAGTATGGGGATATAGAGGGACAGTGGGGGTCAGGAGGTGCCACTTTAGTTTGGAGAATCAGGGATTATGGTAAATTTTTATAATATCCAATGTTAGTGTGGTTGTGATAAAAAGATACACTTACGTTTGAAGTGAATCATTAGAATCATTTCAGAAATCAGCACAGCAATCATGTCATTAAATTTGTTCATACCTTTAACACAATAATTCTATTTCTTGAAATTTAAGGAAATAATTTAAAAAGAAAGAAAAAGCTTCACACATGAGGATGTTTATTGCAATGTTACTTATAATACTGAAAATGAAAAACAATCTTATATTAAGCACTAGGAGCTGGTTAAGTGGAATATGGAATATTTATAAATATTATGCAAGCATTACAATTATAAAGATTAAGTAGTAAAGTGGAAATACGTACAATACACTATGTTTAAAATCAGAATGTGGAATTCCATCTAAATTTTGATTAGACTATAGTAACATCATGCATGGGCAAAGACTGAAAAGAAAGAAAAATAAAACATTTCCTGTTTAGATTAAGAATTTTATTCATGAGGTTAAGATTATGGACAGAAATATTCTTTATTTTTGCTTAGCATTATGTGTGCACTGCTATGTTGTTTAATAAATATATGTGCATCGAGGAGTCGAAAATTCTAAAGACTTACTGAACCACTTAAAAATCTTGCAAACCATCATAAAATAGTAACTCAGAGAAAAATGTAAAGAATAAAGAGTATCAAGAGCTGATCATTTGGTTATACAATCTCAGTTTTTATTGTCCTTTACATGTTCTTAGTGTATTTTTCTTGCTTGTATTATGTCTATTTTTCAGTGACCAGTTACTACTAAAATTATTTTTTTGCAATGAAAATTCTCATTCTCTTTCCCTCTCTTTCTCTGTCTGTCTCCCTCCCTCCCTGTTTTGCTTTTGTTATGTTTAAATGGATAACTATTGTTTTGGACGTACCAGTATACTCTACACCTTGTATGATATACAAGAGTTCCCTCCACCTGGTGAGACCACCAACCCTAAGTCCTTGATTCCTATTGAGAGGTGAGGGCATTTGATCTAGGTTGGTAAATTTACTAGGGTATCTTTAAGCCTGTACTATGCAGGCTGCGTATGATCTAAGAAGGGCCAAATATTTTTCCAAAAATTGATGCAGATGCTGGGAGGGAGAAGACTTATTTCCATCCGAGATCACATGCAAGAAGAGCATGATCTGGAGCACCTGCGTGGGGGCAGCCATCTTTGCCTCCACTTAGAGGGAGCCCGTGGTGAATGATGTCAACACAGAGGAAAGTAATACTGAGAGGAGAGATATGCTTGATGACCTTTGGATTTCGCCTGCTCTTAGACTTTCTGGTTACGTGAGTGATTAAACAGTGCCTCCTCCCATTTGTTTTTGTTTTTATTGCATAAGCTTGTTTGAGAGGCTTTTTCTAGTTAGAGAAGCTTCTGCCATTTGCAACCCAGGGAAATCCGACTAACACTGCTGGTCTGGGACTGCTGTTTTAAGAAGCTTCTCAACTAGGATCCTAGAAGAAGCCTGTAGGAGGTATTCAATGACCTTACAAAACAGTAGGAGTTTGATTGACTTTTTGGAAGAGTGAAAAACTGAACATGCTCATTCTCATCTTCAAATCTATTGGAGCAAAGCAGATGGATCAAGCAATCTCCTATAATTGCTTACTTGGCTAAATCACTAAAGACTACAGGGATTTGCCATTTTATGAAATTAAAAGAAAGAACAACAGGGGCTATTATCTAACTTCTGAAAAAGAAGAAAGACCGCAGTTTCTTAGGGCCCAGCAGGAAAGAGGTCATAATCAGTCCATTAGTCTTACAGCAGTTAAAAGTTGCATGCTTTGTGCCTTGCTATGGTTAGCATCAGCTATTTTCTAGCTTTCACAAAAAGAGACTTTCCACATTTTACGGGCAAAGGGTTTAGGATCTCGAATGTTCATCTTTAAGTTTGGGTCTCTTCAGGGAAGAAACATCACTGTTCTATTGGATCATTAAATATGAAATATTCAATTTTGAATCAAAAGTGTAGTTTATTATATCTCAAGCAAGAAGTAGTACAATTAATCAAAGTGTGTGCCTAAACTATCCACACAGTTTTGCCATCTTAATGGTAGCTTGCTTATGCCAGCAGCAAAGAAGCCCGGAAAGTGAGTAGCAATGAAATTGCAAAAGACATTTTCCACATCTTGTTGAGAATTGAATATTTTTCCTTGCAAGAAGTGGTCCAAAGCCTGGAAGAAGTGGTGGTCAGTTGGTGCAAGGTCTGGTGAATATGATAGAGGACAGAAAGTTTCCAAGTCCAGCTTCTGAGCAGCATTGTTTATGTGACATATGTTTGAGCGTTGTCTTGCAAGAGGACTGGACTTTCTCCATTGACCAATCTTGGCTGCTTAATCACAAGCATCCTCAACATTTCATCCAACTGGTTGCAGTAGACATCCACTGTAATTGATTGCCTAGGTTTCATGAAACTGTAGTGGATAATACCAGCACCGAACCACCAAACACACATCATTAGTTTTTTTTGATGAATTTTCGGTTTTGGACTGTGTTTCCATACTTCATCTTTATGCAACCATTGCGCCGAATGCTTGCAATTGTCAAAAAGAACTCATTCTTCATGTAATAATGTGGCGTAGAAATGGTTCACATTTATGTCATGACAGTAAAGAAAGGCAAACTTTGAGACAATTTCTCTTCTGATGCTCGTTTAATTCATGCAGAATGCATCTATCCCATTACCTTGACAATTTGTTTCAACTGGTCCAGTATTGTTGGAATAGTAATGTCAAACCTTGCTGCTAATTCACACGTAGGTTGAGATGGATTCACTTCCACTACAGCTTTCAGCTCATCATTAACCACCTTGGTGTCTGGTCGCCTATGTGCCTCATTTCCAAGATTAAAATCACCAGAACAGAACTTCTCAAACCATCAGTGTACTGTGCATTCATTAGCCACATCCTTCCTAAACGCTTCGTTGATATTTCAAGCTTCGTGTGCTGCATTGGTTCCACAAAAGAACTCATATTCAAAAATAACATGAATTTTAGACTTATCCATGGTTTCCCAAAATTGCTCTAAAAATATTTGAAAGATAATCACAAGCCAAACCATGCATTTGAAAGACTGAAGATGTACCTTCAAAATAAAAATAAAACTAGAAGTGTCAACGTGAAACGTCAGAGATATCAACTGTAAAACTTAGTACTTAAGGAAATTGGACATTTCATACTTAATAACATAACATTGACTCCAACGAAATATTGATCTGAAATTTCTGATTTGAGAGATCTGAAAGATTACAAGCCATGCTGGCAGGGCAGAGGTTAGAGGAAGACACCCTGCAGGGAACTCTTAAGTAAAGCCATCCTATTTTTCGATTTTAACAAGATAGGACTCAGATTGGTGCAGGCCAAACAATGACTCAGTGACATCCTGAGTCTGAAAGGGACATTTCAGGAGGCTAAGGATACTAGAGGGCCTTCAGGAAGGGCAATCCAGCAGAGTTTTTACCCACCATTTGCTGTGTGTCCTTCAGAAACAGCCCCCGCAACGTATGAATCAGAAAATTTAGAAAACAAAGGAAAAAATCATGAATTAATAAAACCATTTTTGGTAATATTTTGTCATAATTCCTTCTTGTACTTTCACTTTTATCTATGTTATTTAAGTAGTTATTTAATGTTACTGTATACATACAGTTTGGCATTTATTTTTTTGAACATTGTATTTTCCCACGTTTACATGATTTTTGTAATAAGCATTTTTAATGATATTATTTTTACCTACAAATGTAATTCTTATGTTTTAGATAAAAATCCTTTTGAGAAATGGGCAAATATGACAAACTACCTACACAAGTGATTCTCAGTCCTCAATGTGCTTCTCGATGACATGGGGGCTTCAGAAAAATCACTGTCCAGGCCTCATCCTCAGACATTCAGATTTGGTTGAACAGGAGTGGGGCCCCAGTGTCAGCATTTTTTAAAGAGATCAGATAATTCTAATGTGTCCAGGATTAAGAACTGCTAATATGCCCCCAAACTATATATGCCCTTAAAATTTACTATACAGCAATAGGGTTCATGGATTCTATGGCTTCAAGGACCCCAGGTTATCATCTAGTTTATATAACCCACTTTACAGAATTATTACCTAGTTTTTAGACAGATAAACTTCTCTCAATGTTTCCTCATTGCAAATAGTGCAGTGTAGCTCTAGGTATGTGGAAGTATATAAAACTTTTTAAGAAGTAGGAATCCTGGGTCAAAGTATATGATAATGTTGTGGCTCTTTCTACATATTGCCAAATGCTTAGGTCCTATTACCATATTCTCTTACCTTTCGTATATGAGCATGTCAGTACTCAGCTAAAGTCTTGAGGAGACCTTTCTGCAGATCTCTGGAGCTCTCACTCTTCTGCCCAGCTCTCTCCTCTACAGTACCCTTCCCCACAACTTCTAGCCACTGGGACCCCTCTAAACTTCAGCCTCTGTCTTTCCAACTCATCAGGACCAAAGGGTTATGTTTTGGTTTGCTCTCCTTGTACAACATATGCATAAATATTGCCTCTAGGCAGTAACCTGGTACAATAGTGTTTCCTCTCCTTCTCCCTGGATCATAGTCCTATTTTGTTTCTTATCTGATGTCTAGAAATCATGGTTTCATGTGTTTTTTTCTTCTGGTTTTCTAGTTGTTTAAGGCAGATAAAGTAAACCCAGTCATCCTTTTACTTCATCTTGGCTGGAAGCAGAAATGAGTCCATTTATATTTAACGTAATGACTAATATGTTTGGATTTATTTCTACCAAGTTATTCCGTACTTTCTATTCTTTCTTTCTCTTTGTTAGGTAGTTAGCAAGGGATTCCAGGTCTTCTAGGGACAAAAGTTTGTGCTTTGCCTTGGTGCAATTGCCTCACCTGGGAAGAAGGACAAGGGTGGGTCCCAGGCCCCCATCTTGGTCCTGTCCCTCCTTAATCCTGCCCTGAGCTACTGCCATAGCTGGGAGAGGAGGGAATACCCTATGCATTTGCCAATCATAACTTGGTACGCCAGCTGCAAAAGAATGCAGAGGACTCTCTAGCCCATGGGCCAAGCAGCATAGGTATCATAATGTCCAGAAATTGACCTAGAACAACCCGCATGCGTAGTAAGACCCAGGTCATGCAACTCCCCAACTGAGCCTCAGGGAGTTCCCAATCTGGACGCTATAAAACAAGACCGAGACATAACCAGCCCCTTTTTGGCCCTTCCATTTTCCTCTCTCGTTCATGCAACAATGGGTCTGGTCATCATCTGCGGCATATGTATCATGCTCTGTAAACCTGTATCTTGCTCTTGCTCCATAATCCTATCTTTCTGTCCTCAATAAACCTCATTTTTGTGCTTGCCTTACTTTGGTGTGTCTGGTCATTCTTCGGCTATGAATGCACCAAGAACTGACATTTCAGACTGAAACCTGACAGTTCTTTTTCTATACTTTTTCTCCCATTTTTTGATAGTGGTTTTCAGACTTTTCTCCAGGAATCCCTAGTCCTCAAAGACCACTTTTGGCAGTGTGTATAGGAGATGTGTATAGATGTAGGTAGGTGGTCCCATAATATATATTGTTTGCAAAAAGAGAGCATTACAAATAAAAATTGAAAACCAATTAAACGAAAAATTATGATGAATTATATAGCTAATTAGATAGTCAATTCTGTTTATTCATTTAAAATTTACTAAACGTATGGATACCAAGGACAATGCCAATTTGTGTTAGTTCTTTCAGGGAGCTCATTTCTATAGTAGGCTGCAAGGACTTATTCTAATCATTGAAATTTTGAGTCACCTTCTTTAGTCTATTATCATATTGGTTTTTCATGATCACTCTGTACTGAAATTATGTATAAAGATCTGTATCTGTCTCCTTTACTAGGCTTGATGGAAGAGAGAGTAGAAATTTAAGTACCCACATGTGGTAGGTGCTGGAGAAGCATTTAATTAATTTAATTGCACAGAACTTTGGAAGTAAAATTGTAAAAACATTGTCAAAAAGGGAAAACTTATGGTTCCTCCCCAAATTTCCTAGGCAAAAAGCTGATCTTACCTTTGTATCATCACTGTGGTCCTGTTAAATGTAGGCCTTTGTAGCTATCAATATGACTGCATCTGTAGCTTCTCTGTTGAATGTAATTCCATATTATTTATAAATCTGTTGTTATTGAAATGAATGTTAACTTCTCTTTTTATAGATTTGGCCTGTGTTTATACAGTGATGTTTAAGCACTTATATCAGAATCAACTGCAGTGCTTGTTAAAGATGCAGATTTTTCTGATCTGCACCCAAGAACTATGCAATCAAACTCTCCAGGGAGAGTTGCCCAGAATTTACATTTTAAACTAGTACCCCAGGTGATCCTATGGCTTTATAAGTCCACCCCCCACCATGATCCTGATTTATCAAGGGAAATAAACCGTTTTTTTTTTCCTGGGGAAGGAGTTCTCACCAACTCTGTTCTGTGTCCTGATTCTCCCACCCAGCCATACGCATGGGTAGAAGGTGGTCCTAGAATACTTACGACATATCTGTTTAGGAATAAGATCATTTCAGAACCTACCCCCTACTGTACAGACATCTTTAGAGGCTACTAGCAAATCAATCTTAATTAAGACTATCAAAGGAAAATAATGTGCAGTTGTGGGTTCAGCAGCTAAGCACTTCTCTTACTAATGAGAATAAGCTCCCAGCTGCGTTAAAGCAGGCCTCTTTAGCATAAACACGGGTCAGAAGTCTTTGTTTGCTACCATCAGAACTCAGCTAAGCCCTGAGTGATGGGGTATAATGCAACCAGGAACTAAAGAACAACTCTCCTTTGATTTATTTCCTGGACCTACTCTGTGGGTTTAGCTCTGGATTCAAAGTCTGAGCAGGCCCTGGGTAAAATGAAGTCCAGGAGTGTGCTAAACTGGAGTTGGCCGTATCACTTACTGGCTCTTTGACCTTGGGTACGTCTATCACTTTCACTTGATATTAGCTCCTCTGGAAAATAAATATAATCATACCCTACCTATTTCACCAGGATATTGTAAAGATCCATGAGATAATACCTCATCATGGTTCTTTGCATCCGAGGGGCCAGGCAATGGAAATCCTTCTTGTAACATTGACTTCTTGCATCCCTAAATATATCTATCCTTTTTCCTGTTCTCCAGTAGCCCTATACTTTACCAGGTGTGAGTTGGGGTAAGTGAGAAAAAGAATGATTTGATCAGGCTTATGAATACGTGATAAAGTATTGGTCCATCAAGCTAAATGCTTTAAGCCAGCAGTGATTCATTTAGGCATTTATTCATTTGATAAATATTTATTAATGACCTACAAGTAAAAATATATTTAATTTTGTTTATAATATATATATATATAATATATAAATATTTTCAGTATAAGTGAGTAAAAGGATGATTAAGTATAAATCCAATGTATCAAGAGTCTAGATGGTAGCAGCAACTGCATGGCTGAATGAGAATATGAGCAGTGCCTGTGGAAATGTTGCAGAAGTTGGCATAAGGAAAGGTTATATACAGCAATACTATCAGAACAACAAAGGACGCATTAAGTTGAAGTCATGCTCAAGGGGGAAATCATGCTTGAGTAATGAATGACAGCCTATCAATCAAAGTAGTTCCAATGTCCAGGCTAGGAAGAGGAAAAATTTTTAGCCCCCTTTCTCTGCATCGGACCTGCCTCCTCTGTCCACCTTCTTCTTAGTTTATTTATTACTTGCTCTAAAAGGTGAAGAGTTGCAACCTGATTCATGGTGGTCTATTAAGGGATGAACCTGTGTTCTACTTCTTGTTTCCTGCTTCAGAGTGGTAAGAAGGTCTAAACAAAGTTTAGCTCTTTGGGACTGGCTAGGCAACTGTCTTATTTCTACCTCTTCCACATATGCGGCTATTTGGGTAAGTTAAGCCAGACCTACCCATTTTTCCCGCTTTACCCTTTCAACTTCTTTCTTTTTCATTGTCAGCTAGATGTGGTGAGATCCCAGATTAGATTTGGAGGAACTAGTCCCCTTTAGCCTTTGCTCCTGAGCAGCATGAAATCTACCTTTTACCAGTGTGTGCACAATTTAGGTGTATAGTATAATAGGAAATGTTACTAATAACTAGAGCCAAATGTCAGAAAAGGAGTGTGGGAAGAACTTAAAAAGAAATTTTGAGAAGGTCTTCATAGTGATATATGGTTGCCTAAATACTGCTTTCTTTCACTTGGTTTGTCTAGACAAGTTGAACATTCCTGGTCCAAAACCTTTGGTTAATTCCAACTAAGGTACAACCAAGAACTAAGACCGCAGAACTACTGTATTGGAATTTGAGGGTAAGAGTAAATTTATAACAGCTAATACAAATACGAGCAAAACCTGAATTAAGAAATATAATTTTAAAAAGGATCAAATTGATAAAATCAATACAATTATGCAATTTATAAAAATACACTTAACAAAAATGTACAAAATATTTTATGAATAAAATTATAAGATTTTATTTTGGGGAGAAAAAGATATCTCTAAAGCAGAAGATTAAAAATTGTAAAGATTTCAATTTTTTTTTAAGATAAGATATACATTAAACGTAATCTCAAGACAATTTCACTAGGATTTTTCATAGAGCTTATAAAGCAGTTCCTAAAATAAATATGGAAAGAGAGAAGAGCCAAGAATAGCCAGGACAATTTTAGAAACAAAGAATTAAGTTATGAGGGGATGTAACTGAACAGTCAATCACTATTGCATACCTCTGTCCATACTAGAAGAGGAAGAATGTCATTGAAAAGGCTTTTAATGACATAACACCTGGATTATAAAAATTCTGAATTAGGAAGAGGAAATGGACAGTATTCACTAGCTGATAGAATGTTTGAGTTGAAAAGGTCCTTGGATATCACCTAGTTCATTGTTCTAAACTCCTTTGGGCCTTGAACCCTTTGAAAATCTCATGCAGGCTATACCAACCAAACTTTTCATACAGTATCAGGACATGTTTTGCCCCTCAAAAGTATATACATAGATACATAAACACACTCCCTGACTTTGTCCATCCCTTTATTTCATGAATCTTCCAGATTTATTCATCCACAATATTAATCTATCATTGTCTATGTGCCCAGTATTTTGCTAGTTGCGGGAAATTGATTACTGGTTGAAGGAGAAATGATTCCTGCTTTCTTTTGCCAGGAAAGCCTCCACAGCTGAAGTGAATTGCCTAATGTGATAAAGACAGTAAATGGCAGTATGTGGTCTTCTAACTCCAAATCTAATCTTTGAGGTAAACAAGCTCAGGAATCAGGGGAGGTCCAACAGATAGAATTTTGAGAGAAAGAATAAAACTTTGGGGGAATATCGGCAAAGGCATTTAGGCCTGGACATGTGGGAGAGTTTCTACAAGGAGGTTGGATATGAAAAACACACTCCCTTATTTTTGGGATAACAGTACTCTAAAACTGATTATGGTGATGTTTTGCACTACTCAGTAAAGTTGCTAAAAAATCATTAAATCATACACTTAAAATAGATGACTTTTATAATATGTAAAATGGAACTCAAAGAAGCTGTTAAATTTTTTCTTTTTTTTAGCTCTGACATGTAAAAAGCTTGGAAGTTGTCACTTCCACCCTCAAAATGAGGAAAGCATTGAACGAACTGAAAATCAATGACTTTTCTTAAATCCGTCAAAGAACTGAGGTTACAGGGCAAACTACCAACCCAAAATCCAGAGAGACTGATAAATGCAGAGTATCACAGGCAAGATCACCTTACCTGAAGTAGAAGCCACTGGAGCCATAAATATGTAGGAAAAATTACATAGTAATTTTGATGAATTTCTGGAGGCTGGGTGAGTACTAGCTTGAGAGTTAGAAACTTCGAGGCCCGGTCCTAGGGGTCCTAGGGAGATCTGCATATTTTATGGATTTATCTCCAGCAACCTCATTAGGTTCTCGCCTTGAGGATCAGAGAAAAATTTCTTTCTATGTTTAGAGCAGAGGGAGGGGAAAAAGTAACCATTTTGAAATACATGTAGAATTCCTCTATAACAAAAGCCTGCCTTCAAAGAAAAGTACATTACCAGAATCTTATCTGACCTAGGGGAGGGACAATTGGCCAGATATAGCCCTCTCCAGTGTCCCTGCCACAGATAAAGGAAGGGGGGGGAAAGTCTAAGTAATATTCATCCCTCAGTATCAATGGGGAGATTGGTTCCAGGAACTCCCACCCTCTCGCCCTCATGAATATCAAAATCCAGGGATGCTGAAATCTCTTATATAAAATGGTACAGTATTTGTATATAACCTATGCGCATCCTCCCATAAACTTTAAATCATCTCTAGATTACTAATAATACCTAATACAATGCAAATGCTATGTAAATATAGTTGTTATACATTTTTGCTACAATTTATTTATTCTCACTGTTGTATAATACTCCATTGTGTAAATATATAATAATTTGCTCATTGTTCTACAATTATGGGACATACTGGTTGCTTCCAGTTTGGGAACAATACAGATAATGCTACTATAAACATTCATGTACATGTTTTCTGAACATATGTCCACATTTCCGTTAGACATACCTGGAAATAGGATTGCTGGGCCATAGGGTTTGCAAATTTTCAGCTTTAATAGATACCACCAAACTGTTTCTAGAGTGGTTGTATCAATTTACACTCCAACCATTGGTGTATGAGAGTTCCAACTACTGCACATTCTCATCAAAACTTGGTATGTCCCGTGTTTTTCATTTGCCTTTTTGGTGTTTGTGTAGTGGCTTCACAATGTGGTTTTAATTTGGATTTCCTTGATGACACTTGAAGTTGAATAACTTTCAATATGTCCCTTGACTATTCTAATATCTTCTTTTTTAATTTGGATTTCCTTGATGACACTTGAAGTTGAATAACTTTCAATATGTCCCTTGACTATTCTAATATCTTCTTTTATAAAGTATCTGTTTAAGTCATTGCTTGTTTTCCATTTGGTTGTCTTCATTTTCCTTGCTGGTTTGTGGTAGCTCTTTATATATTCCAAACATGAGTCTCCTGTCAGTAATTTGTGCAAGTATCTTCTCCCACTCTGAAGTTGGCCTTTTTGTTCTTTAATTATAATACTCAATTAAAATAGAGTGCAGAAAAAGATGGGAAGACAAGAAACAAAGAAAAGTACAAGGAATAGAAGAGTTCTAGAAATAGGATATAAATTAATCCAACAATATCAATAATCACTGAAAATGAGAATGGCATAGAAGACAAAGACTTAGAGCAGGTAAACAAGACACAACTATATCTTGTTTACAAAAATCCTACTTTAGATATAAATACACAGATTAAAAGTAAAGGATGGAGAAAGGCATACCATGTTAACACTAATAAAATGAAAGCTGGAACAGTTTTATTAATTTTAGAGGAAGCAGCCTTTAGCATAAGGAAAATTTTCAGGGATAAAGAGAAGCATTACATAATGATGAATGTATCAAATCTCTAAGAAGGTATCACAATCCTTAACGTGATACATCTAACAATAGAGTATCAAAATACTGGAGGCAAACACTGATAGAGTTTCAGAGAAGTAGACAGTCCACTCTTGTAGTTGGAGACTTCAACACCACTTTCTCAGTAATTGACAGATCCTTCAGGCAGAAAATCAGTAAACAATATAGTTGAACTGACCAGAATCATTAATCAATTGGTTCAAATCGACATTTATAGAGGACTTCATAAACAATGGCAGACTATACATTCTTCTTAAACTCACAGGGAGCGTTCACTAAGATAGACCACATTTTGTGCCACCTTAACAAATTTAAAAGAATAGAAATCATACAAAGTATGCTGTCAGAGTACAATGGACCTAAAGTAGAAATCAGTAACAGAAAGACAGCTGGAAAACCCCCAAATAATTGTACATTAAGCAACTAACTTCTAAATAATGAGTGAAAGAAGCCTCAAGAGAAATTTTAAAAATATTTGCAATTAAATACCAAAATTTGTGGGACTCAGCAAAAGCAGGGCTTAGAGGGAAATTTATAGCATTCAATGCATATATTGTAAAAGAATAAAGATTAAAATGAATAATCTAAATTTCCATCTTAGAAAATGAGTCTATGGCCATACGACCCTGAACACGCCCGATCCCATCTGATCTCAGAAGCTAAGCAGGGTCGGGCCTGCTTAGTACTTGGCTGGGAGAAAACTAGAGTCAGAATAACAGTTTAAGTTGAAAGCAAGCAGAAAAAAAGAAATAATGAAAATAACATAAAGTTGAAAACCAGAAATCAATAGAGTAAATCAAAGAAAGCCAAAGCTGTTATTTGAAAAGATCAACAAAATTGATAAACCTTAGTCTAATAGACAGTCTAACCAAGAAACGAGAGAAAAGACACAAACATTTGAAAAGATGCTTCACATCACATGTCCTTAGGGAACTGCAAATTAAAACAACAATGAGCTACTACTACATACCATTAGAATGGCCAAATTCCAAAGCAGTGACAACAGCAAATGCTGGTAAGAATGTGGAGCAACATGAATTCTCATTCATTGCTGATGGAAATGCAAAATGGTACAGCCACTCAGGAACAGAGTTTAGCAGTTTCTTACCTAGCTAAACACAGACTTACTATATGATCCTGCGGTTATACTTCAGGGTATTAACCCAAATGTGTTGAAAATTTATGTCCACACAAAACCATGAAAATGTTTACATCAGCTTTATTCATAATTGTCCCAAATTGTCCCAAACTGGAAGCAACCCAGATGTCCTGCAATAGTTGAATGGATAAACACACTGTGGTATATCCACACAATGGCATATTATTTAGTGATAAAAAGAAATGAGCTATCATGTCACAAAAAAACATAGAAGAACCTTAAATATATATTGCTAAGAGGAAGAAACCAATCTGAAAAGGCTACATACTATATGCTTCCATTATATGACCTTCCGGGAAAGGCAAAACTATGGAGACAGTAAAAAGAACAGTGGATGCCGGGATTTGGGAGAGGGAGAGAGCAATGAATAAGTGAAGCACAAGAGGTTTTTAGGGCAGTGTAAACTTGTCCATATTATACTGCAAAGGTATCAGATACAAGACATTATGAATTTTTCAAAACCCATAGAGCCGTGCAACACGAAGAGTGAATCTTGGTGTAGAATACGGACTTTAGTTAATGATAATGTATTAGTACTGGTTCATTAATTGTAACAAAGGTACCACACTAATGTAAGATATTAATAACAGTGGAAACTATATGGGGGGTGGTGGGAATGTATGGTAATATTTTATATTATCTGCCTGATTTTCATGTAAATCTAAAACTGTTGTAAAAAATAAAATCTATTAAAAATATATGTTTACTCATCTTTTTTTTATCTTCTTTTGACAAGCTTCTGTTCATGTCTTTTTTAAATTTTTTAAATTTTTTATTTTTAAACTTCAGAATATTATAGGGTTACAAACATTTTGGTTACGTATATTGCCTTTGCACCACTGTTTTTTCTTGCTGATTTGAGTTCTTTGTAGATTCTGGTTATTAGCCCTTTATTAGAAGTATAGCTTGAGAATGTTTTCTCCCATTCTGTAGGTTGTCTATTTGCTCTGTTGATTATTTCCTTAGCTGTGCAAAAGCTTTTTAATTTAATCAAGTCCCATTTATTTTTGTTGTTGCTAAAATTGCCATTGGGGTTTTAGTCATAAATTCTTTGCCTAGGCTGATATCTAGAAGAATTTTTCCTACATTTTCTTCTAGAATTCTTATGGGTTCATGCCTTACATTTAAACTATTTACCCATCTTGAATTAATTTTTTGTGAGTGGTAAGAGATATGGATCCTGTTTCATTCTTCTGTGTGTGGCTACCAATTTTCACAGCACCATTTATTGAAAAGGGCTTCTTTTCCGCAGTGTATATTGTTGTCTGCTTTGTCAAAGATCAGTTGGCTATATGTGGATAGTTTTATATCTGGGTTCTCTGTTCTGTTCCATTGGTCTATGTCTGTATTTTTGTGCCAATATCCTGCTATTTTGGTTACTATAGCCTTGTAGTAGAGTTTGAAGTCTGGTAATGTGATACCTCCAGATTTGTTCTTTTTGTGTAAGATTGCTTTGGCTATTTGGGCTCTTTTCTTGTTCCAAATGAAGCATAGGATTACTTTTTCTAGGTCTGTGAAATGTGGTGTTGATATTTTGATGGGGATTGCATTGAATTTGTAAATCATTTTGGGTAGTATGGACATTTTAACAATGTTGATTCTACTTATCCATGAGCATGATATGTTTTTCCATTTGTTTGTGTCATCTGTGATTTCTTTTCTCAGTGTTTCATAGTTCTCTTTGCAGAGATCTTTCACCTCCTTGGTTAAGTATATTCCTAGGTATCTTATTTTCTTGGTAGCCATTGTGAATGGCAGTGAGTCTTTAATTTGACTCTCAGCTTGACTGTTATTGCTGTATAGAAGTGCTACTGATTTTTTTTACACTGATTTTGTAACCTGAGACATTGCTGATTTTATTACCAATCCCAGGAGTCTCTCAGTAGAGTCCTTGGGATTTTCTAGATATAAGATCATATTGTCAGCAAATAGTGATAGTTTGACCACCTCTTTCCCAATTTGGCTACCCTTTATTTATTCCTCTTGCTTGATTTCTCTGGCTAGGACTTCCAGGACTACATTGAATAGCAGTGATGAAAGTGGGCACCTTTGTCTTGTTCCATTTCTCTGTGGGAATGCTTTCAACTTTTCCTCATTCAGTAATCATAATGAGATATCACCTTACCCAAGTTAGAATGGCTTTTATTAAAAAGTCCAAAAACAATATATAGTGGCGTGAATGCAGAGAGAAAGGAATGCTTATATACTGTTGGTGAGACTGCAAATTAGTACAACCTCTATGAAAAACAGTATAGAGATTCCTCAAAGAACTAAAAGTAGACCTGCCATTTGGTCCAATAATCCCGCTACTGGGTATTTACCCAGAGTAAAAGAAGTCATTTTATCAAAAAGATACCTGCCCTTGAATGTTTATTGCAGCACAATCCACAACTGCAAAGATGTGGAATCAACCCAAGTGCCCATCAATTCATGAGTGGATTAAGAAAATGTTGTATATGTATACCATGGAATACTACTCAGCCGTAAAAAGGATGAATTAATGCCTTTTGCAACAATATGGATGGAACTGGAGACCATTAGCCTAAGTGAAGCATCTAAAGAATAGAAAAACAAAGACCACATGTACTCGCTATTCAATTGGAACTAACCAATGAGCACACGTGTGCAGAGCGGGAAGTAAAACTCAGTGGAAACCAAGTAGTGGGGAGAGGGGAGGAGGAGAAGTGCAAAAACCTACTTAACAGGTACAGTGAACACTATCTGAGTGATGGACAGACTTATAGCCCTGACTCAAGCATTACAAAAGCCATCCACGTAACCAAAAACATTTGTACACCTGTAATATTTTAAAATAAAAAAAATATTGATTCTAAAATGTATGGGAATGCCAAGAACTTTCTCTCTTTCTCTCTCTCCGTCTCTCTCTCTCTTTCTCTCTCTCTCTCTCTCTCTCTACACACACACACACACCCCACACACACATATACCCCCCAACACACCGCATTTCCTCCACTTTACAATTCAGATTTGTGCTGCCCCATAGAAGGTGTGATTTTAAACCCCTACAAAGCAATAAACATCACAACTTATAGATCCAAGTAAGTCTTATACTTTTAGAGCAATTACCTCAAGGGGCAGTGCCCTTGATCCAAACATTGCATTAACATCTGTAGAATGTTTCTTGAAGTCTTGCTTTTTGAGCTCATTTATCAGTTGTATCAAAGGCTTTTGTTGTCCTCCCATCCCCTCAGTCCACCTTTAACACCATGCGAACTCAGATTCACATGCACAGCATCTCACTTGAACCTTGCATGCCTTGCCCAAATCTGTGGGAGTCCATTCAGCCACCCAAGAGGATAATCAAGAGATGCAGAGATCTGAACATCTTGGGGGACTTTCTTCAGCCAATGGGGTATAAGAGCCAGTAAATAAATGCCACAGTTTCCTGTCCTTTGGATGGATAATCCTGGGAATTGTTCTATACATGTCTACAATCCCAGTAAAATCGAGGTCCAAATCCTCCCAATAATAACCTTGATAAAACACTCTCATATTGACTTTTTCTCTTCCATACATTACTTTCACCACACCCTCACTTCTGATTCTTGAGACCACCTCTCAGATAAGCTATCTGGACCCTAGTCCTTCCCCTTCTTTCAGGGGAAATAAAACTAAAGCACAGATTATGTGGATAATGAGTACAGTTTTTTTCTTTCTGTAATTAATAGAACAATAATGGCCATGTGCTTTGAGAGGTGTCTTAGTGAAAGAAATCTACAAACTGGTTAGAGAAAAGGTTTCCTGAAAACACTGGCAATCTATGCCTTAGCTGGAGTTTAAGAACAGAGAACTATAAACACCTGGGATAAGAAAATGACTTAGCAGCTACCAACAATGGGAAAGTCTTTCCCTCCCTTTCACAGGACTAAAAAGAGATTAATAACTGTGACCAATGGGCTATAACTGAACCCATTCAACATTCTTTATAGATAGCTCGTTCTCTTTCCATAGCTCCATTGAAGAGATTTGGAGGGTATTTGTCATATCCTGAGATTCGACCAGTCATCAAGACAGATCATGGAGTGTGAAGAAATAAAGAGTGAAATGTGAGATGGTTGTGGAAAGAACAGCCTCAGTCTGGAGAGTGGCACCCAAAACAGTGCAGGGGGTCTCCACAGGCATGGCCATAAGAAACCATTATCATAACCTAGGACTAGATGTTCAAGATTTAAGATAGGTATGGGAACTGAGAAGGAAATGAATTTCTAGAAATTTGCTGAAGAGGAACTTAGGGCCAGGATATAAGTCCAGTTATCAGACTGGGGACTCAAGTCCAGATTCAGGTTAGTAATGAGGTGAACCTTATGGTGGATTACTGTGTCTTGGCTTGTCAGAGTCTGGATTGTTGGTATCAAATGGCAACATGTGGGAAGGAATTGAGATTAAGGGGCTGAAAACTAGGTTGGATTTAACATTATCCAAAATGAGACTTCATACATGGCGAATGGAAGGGAAAATCACTGGGCTAGAAATGAGAAGTTTTGGGTTGTAGGTTCATCCTTCTACTAACCAGTGTGTGATTTGGAGTATATTTATTACGTATGGGCTTTGGTTTATTAATTTAAGAAATAAGAAGTTTGGGCTAAATTATCTCATAGGTGATTCCTAACTTGGTACAGATTTTATACGTCTGTAGATGACTTCTCTAAAGAGACCACCACTTCATGGAGAGATAAGGTTGTGTGTGTGTGTGTGTGTTTAGTTCTCTATATTTATATCATAATCATCACCATCATTATCATTTGGCACTCCCCAAGGGAAGTTTCATTGGCAAGGAAGAGACAGTTTCCTGCTTTTCCGCTCGTTTCCTACATGTTATAAGGCCCTGGGAGTTACATGTTTGACCACCAGAGTGGGGCCGATCCAGATGGATCTCTCCTCCCCAGCACTGACCAGCATCTTTCACCAATGCCATATCTCTCATTTTGAGACATGATTGACTTAAAGTCTGTTTTACATTTTTTGGGTGTCATGCTTTTAGGACTTTATGTGAATAACATTGTGGTTGGTTTATTTAATATCCTCCAGTGTGCTCAACTTGAATGCTGATCAAAAATGTTACACTAATGTCGATGAAGAATATAACGTGTTATAATCGAGATACAAATATATAGTTTTAACCAAATTTCCTGTACCTAACCCATTCTCTGTTAAGAATATTTGGACAGGTAACTCTCCAGAAGCTTTTAAGAGCTCTCTTCAGCTTTATAAAACAGCTTTATTGAGATATAATTCACATGCTATGCAATTACCTATTTAAAGTGTTCACTTTAATGGTTTTTGATATATTAAATTCTTAATTAAAAACATATATAGAGAACATAAAATTGGTCATTTTAACAGTTTTTTAAGTGCACAATTAAATGGCCTTAATTACATTCATAGTGTTGTGCAACCATCACCACTATTTCCAAACCTTTTCATTACTACAAACAAAAATTCTGTAATCATTAAGCAATAATTCCCCATTTATCCTCCCTCTAGCACTTGGTAACCTCTAATCTACTTTCTGTCTCTACTGGTTTACTTATTCTAGGTACTTTATATAAGTTGAATTGTATAATATTTTTCCTTTTGTTTCTGGCTTATATTACTTGGCATAATGTTCTCAATGTGTTCAACTATGTTGTGGCATGTATAAGAACTTTATTCCATTTTACGTGTGAATAATGTTCATAGACATATATCATATTTATCAATATATATAATATTTTGTTTATCTATTCATATGTTTACAGACATTTGAGTTACTTCTACCTTTGACTATTATGAATAATGTATCAATGGACATTGGTTTACAAGTAGCTATTCAGGTCTCTGCTTTCAATTCCTTTGGATATATACCTAAGAGTAGAATTTCTGAGTCATATGGTAATTCTATGCTTAGCTCTTGAGGAATTGCCAAACTGTTTTCCATAGTGGCTATATCATTTTACATTCTCATCAACCATATATGAGGGTGCCAATATCTCTATATCCTCACCACACTTGTTTTTTTCTTTTTCTTTTTTTTAGATAAAAATTATAACTATTGTAGTACGTGTGAAGTGGTATCTCACTGTGGTCTCGATTTGCATTTCCCTAATGACTAAGCATGTTGAGCATCTTATTAGTCATTTGTCTAATGTTCTTATTAGCCATTTGTCTATCTTCTTTGAAGAAATGTCTGTTCAAGTCCTTTGACCATGTTTAAATTGGATTGTCTTTTTTACTGTTGGAGTTGTAGGAGTTCTAAATATAATTTGCATATTAAACTCTTATCAGGTATATGTTTCTGTCAACTCTGTTGCCACTGCCCTAGTTTGGGTCTTCATCAGCTGTTGCTTGAATAGTAAAAACCTTCTCCAAACTTCCTTCCTCTTCCAGTCTAGTCCTTATCTAATCTCTACTCCCATGCTGGAGTGGTCCTTGTGAAAAAAAAAAAAAGAAAGAAAAAGTATCTCCATCTTGCCACTCTTTTGTTATTAATAAATATCTTTAAGTCACTGTCCATTACTAAGATAGAAATTCCAGAACTGAATCTTCATTAAAATTACCTGGGGAGCTTAAAACACACACACAGACATATATATACATATGTGTGTATTATATATATATATATATATATATATATATACAGATATATGTTTACTTATTTTGGCTCAACTCTAGTCTTGCTAATTTCAAACTTTTGCAAAGTATTTCCATGGAATCTATATTTTTCAAAAGATAGCGGTGATTCTGATATTCAGTAAGTCTGGGAAAGACTTGCCTAGAAGATAAAGTCCAAGTTCCTAGAAAGACACACTAGAGACTTCATAACCTGACCTTTGTTCCCTCATCTCCTGGCTTTCTTCCTCATGCAGCCTCTTACACTGACCTGCTTTCACGCCCTCCCCATGCCATTTTCCCTCACACCTAGCACAGGCTCTGCCCCATGTCTATAGATCTCTACTCACCTTGCTTCAACTCTGTCCATCTGATAAACTCTTGCTTATTATTTATGTCTCTCTCAGCTCATGTATTGTCCCCTCTGTGACTTTTTTATTATTTCTCTAGGAAGACTTAAGGGATCCTTGTTTATACCTCTGTTTTTACATGGGGTAAATATACATATATGCCCTCGCCTCTACACACATCAGTACAGAGCTTCATGTCTTTTTTTTTTTTTTAAATCCAAGCATCTATTATAATAGCAAGTAAACATAGTGTTAATGAGCTCTTGTCATCCAAATAGCAAATACACATAAGTTAGAAGATCTAACTCAACTTCTTTACCATTCGGAGTCAACTAACATATATGATCACTTTCCATATGCCACGCATAATGCTGGGCATTTCCCTGTATGTGATATTGTTAAATCTTCATAATAATCCATGGGATGGCATAGCTTTTATTACCCCCACTTAACCTTATAGCTAAGGTAGAGCCAGAACTCAAACCCAGATCTCTTGTTTTGGTTCCGAGGTTTCTTCCTTTACATTCCCATAGCCTTACTGTAGTAATAAACACCACAACAGAGAAAATTCTTTAGGGACTTAGAAGCATGAATTGGGGCCATGTCCCTTTACATTCTAGAAGAATATTTTTCAGGGTTTGTTTTATAAACTTTTCAATAAGCACTTCATCCTAGCAGTTCTTAATAAACATTCATGTCTTGACCAAACAGTTTTCTCCTCTGTCATGGGAACTTGAGCTATAAAGACATTAGGTATGAAAGAAAATCAGCAAAGCACTTTATGACAACCACACTGGTGAGCCAGTAACTCAGAGAAAGGTAATTATAAGAATCATCACAAAGTGTTCTCAGCCCTAATGAAAGCTTTTCCTTGGGGAAGCTCTTGGTGGTAGTTATTCACACAAATTATTTCTCAGGAGCCCACAGCCAGATTGACTAGTCCAATTAAACTGCAGTGCTTTCCAAGTGGCAAAAGAGTGAAAGACTTTTTTTTTTTAAAGAAGCAGTTTCCTATCTAATAAATAACTACTTGCTATGGTATGAAATTTAATAGCAGTTGTGGCATTCTACATCAAAAAAATAAATTGCAATGTATGAAGTTAACAAATTCTTGGTGTGAATGCTGTCAGGTTAGAAACATCAAGCAGTGGCTGATCATGAATAAGGCACTACCTCGGCTGTTGATTTATTATCAGACTTAAGGGGCATCTAAAATAAGGATAGTTATCTTAGCAAGAATTATGAGTCAGGTGTCTGTTTTGGTTTTCTGTATGTGAACCAACATGTTACTGGTGGGTATTAATGTGAAACTTAATAGGAAAATCAATAACAAAACCATAGCCAAATCTCTGAAAATAATTGATACCTTGATACTACATTTCCATAGCTCATTTTGTGTGTATACCTTTAATAAAACCTAATACCTCACAAAAAATGTGTCAATACAATTATTTCAAAAGGCTATGGTTTCCTTGAGGGTAGAGGCTGTTTTTTTTTTTTTTTCCTTTATTTCAAAATATCAAGGGGGAACAATTTTTTTTTTTTTTAAATTTCAGGATATTATGGGGGTACAAACATTTTGGTTACCTATGATTCTTAGGTTTGGTCATTTTTGGAGATTTTTTTTCATTTCTCTTGATTCTTTTTACTTTATTTTTGACTGAGTGGGTTAATTCAAAAGCCTTGTTTTCAAGCTCTGACATTTTTTTTCTGCTTGGTTTAGTCTGTTGTTAAGACTTTCCACTGTATTTTGAAATTCCCTAAATGACTCTTTTATTTCCAGAAATTTTGTTATTTTTTAAAATTATCTATCTCTTTAGTGCATTTCTCATTCATATCCTGAATTTTTTTTTTTCTTTTTTTGGTTTCTTTGTGTTAGTTTTCAACTTTGTCGTCAAGCCCATTGACCTTATTTGTGATCCATATTTTGAATTTCAAAAATTTCCTTTTGGTTGGAGTCCATTGCTGGAGAGTTAGTGTGATCCTTTGGAGGTGTTGAGAGAGTCTGATTTTTTTCATATTTCCTGAGTTCTTATGCTGGTTCCTTCTCATCTGGAACTTCTTCCCTCAGCTTAAAACAGATAGCGTTGTGGTTCAGCTGTTCTCCTCTGCTAGGAACTCTGCTGTTCAATGCAGAGAGGGAGAGGCTTATGCAGGTAGGTACCCACTGCGGCGTTGGTGGCAATTTGCGTCATTGGATCTCAGACCCCTGGGCGAGTGTCCGGTTGCCAGCAATGTGGACAAAGTTAGGTAGTTCTCAGATCCCACGTCCCTGGATGGCATGCTTGAGTCCTGGGGGGACCAGACCTAAACCGGGCTGGCAAACTTGCCCTCAAGCCTCCCTGAATTCAGACACTGGCTGCGTTAGTGAGGGATGGGGTGATCTCCTGTTCCATAAGAATGCTCAGGCATGAGAAGGTCAGATGCACTGTGAGCTTGGGACAGGAGGAGTGGGTGTCTCTTGATGAGATTTGCAGAAGCAGGCAGCCATGGGATACACACGCTGCTTACACCTCCCTCTCTCAGCAGTGACAGTGATCTCTGTCCTTCAGGGGCACCGAAGCACCCAGATTTCCAGCACCCTGACCCAGCTGCAGTAGAAATGGTAGGGACAGCTCAATGCACTGTGTGCAAGGCTATCAGATTGGCTGTGGCCTGTGGCCAAAATATTCCAGCAGGGGAGGCATGGAGGGTAGGCTCCTCCCGGAAGAGACAGGCAGGGAGTGTAGGCTCCTCCCAGAAGAGACAGGCAGCTTGGAGAGAGGACTGCTAGCCTTGCCCTTCCTCAGCAGAGGTGGTAGCTTTAGTCCCTGGGGAACACAAAAGCACTTCCTGTGGCTTTTTAGAGGGAAGGGAGTTCACCCCAAGCGCCACGGAATCCTGGGTGTGACAGGCATTCTGTCAGAGGCAGAGCAGCTGCTCCCAAGTGTCCTGGCTTAATCTTCCCCTGTGGAACCCCCACCAGTCCTAAGTGGAAACAGTCATGATTGCCTCAGCAGCAGTGGGCAGACCAGGGGAGGAGGAGAATGTCCCAAATGGTGGGGAACTGGTACCCTTGTCCCCTTTGTGCTAAGGGGCCCTCTTACATGCTTTACTCTCCTCTCAGCTGGAAGTGACCTGCTGTGAATGCCCAAGCTCTAGGAGACCCACAGTTCCCCCAAAGCTGCTCTAGTCTGAGTGGTGCTGGGGAGCATTGGCTGTGGATGCAGCGATGTAGAGACCCAGAGGCTGAGATTGCTGGGTCAGGACAGCTGCAAAAACACTGCCTGTCCACAAAGGGAGGGAAATGAGCTGCACTGTCTATGCCAGTCCTGGGCGCAGTGAGCAGAGTACTATTGGGGTTGTATCCCCCTGCAAGTCTTACAGCTCACCTTCCCTAAAAGCTCATGCTTGTTATTAAAAAACAAAAAAGGCCAAGCATAGTTGCTCATGCCTGTAATTCCAGAACTTTGGGAGGCTGGGGTGGGAGGATTGCCACAAAAAAAAAAACCAAAAAAAAAACCAGCTCACATTTGGGAGCAGAGGTGGCTATATCCACAGCATTGGGTGGGAGGAGGGGAGGTCCCTGTCTCCACATCCCTTCTGGAGCTTCCCAGCTTTAAAGGCCCAAACTAGCACCTTAGGTCTGTGCCCAGAAAGGGTGGGCCCTTCTCAGGCAGGCTGTGCTGGCAGGAAACTGTGGAAAGTGCTGATCACTTGACACTCAGTCCTGCAGCAGGTGGCTGCAGGATGGTGGGCATCGTCCCAGATGCATGCTGGAAAGCCTGTTCTCCCTGCCCTTGCCCAGCCAGGTGTGGGCTATAGCCATGCCAAGCCCAAACTCAGCCCTAGGGTGAGGCACCACTCAGTGTCTAACTTGCAAAATGGCACCTCAGACCTGCAACCGGAAAGGCTGGGGCCCCACCTGGCAGGCAGCACAAAAATATGGTAAATGCTGTTTGCACACATCTCAGTCTCACCCACAGTCCACAGCAGGGCAGTGGAGACCTTCCCAGAGGTGCATGGGACTACATGGATTCCTCTGTTTCTCCTTGGAGCTATGCAGTGGTTGTAGGCATGCCTGCAGTTCTCCAGTATCTAGGCTCTCAGAATGGTGCCTGGTGCAGGCTGCTCTAGGCTGGGATGGCTGAGGGATTCTGCATGAGTTCTCTTGCTGGGACAACGTCTCTGTGTAATCTCCAAGAAGCTCCCTATGTTAAGCCTGAGACCTATGTGGGTCAGGGGGCTTGTAGGCAAGATCATAAAGGCTCCTCTTGGAAAGCAGATCCCTGTAGGCTTCTCTCTTACTGTTTCCCTGCATTCAGGAGCTTCTCCCAGCTGTTACCTAGCCCCCAGCCAGGCAATTTGCCCTGAACCCTCTACTTACCCACTTCTGGTGCTTCCTGTCCCTTCTCTGGTGATTCCTGGTATTCTCTCCTAGATGATCTGTTCGAAATGTGAGAATCTGCTTACCATTCTGGTTCCTCTCCAGGGAGAAGGCACATACTACCCGTGTCTACTCAGCCATCTTGATCCTACTTCTGCTTTCTTAATATCTGAATGAATGAATAAAGCAATGGAATATGTATGTCATATTTTTGATCATGTGTAGTAAACATTTGCTTTTGTCAGCCTGGCATCACTTCCTCCTCCTTCTGCTAATGACATTTCCATTATCCTATGGAAAACCACACCTTCTCTACTCTGAATTCACAGTTTGGGGCATGGGGGGGAATGGGGTGGAAAGATGACATAAACCCTGACCCCTGGCAAAATTGTATATTCCCTCCCTTTGCCCCAGCGATCCATGGATAGGCATATATACAAATTTGTTTCAATTAGAGTGAATTTTGGGACTTTTGCTGGACTCACCGGAAAAGAGTCACTCTTTATTTTGAGACAGGTAAAATAATAGCACTAATCATGCAGTTCCTGGAGGTGATAACAATGCAACATGGGAGCAGCATGGCCAAGAATGAAACCATTGCAGAAGAAGGATATCTTACTCAGTTTGGGCTGCTATAACAAGATACTATAGACTGGGTGGCTTAAACAACAGAAATTTATTTCTTACAATTTTGGAGGTTTGGAAGTCTGAGATCAGGGTGCCAGCATGGCCAGTTTCTGGTGAGGACCCTTTTCCTGATTTAGAAATGGCCACTTTCTTGCTGTGTCCTCAACATGGCTGAGAGCAGAGAGAGAAGAGAGTTCTCTCATGTCTCTTCTAATACTGTCATAAGAGTTCCACTCTCGTGACTTAATTACCTCCAAAGACCCCCATCTCCAAATACCATCACATCAGGGATTATAATGTCAACATATGAATTTTGGGGGGACACAAATACATATGCAGTTCATAACAAAGGAGGAGCAAGACTGGAAAAGAGAGATTCCAGATGAATTAGGCCCTAATGCCAGCTCTGCCTTGGACTTTTCATTTATGTGAGCTAGTAAGTTCCCAATTACTTCAGAGTTTGAGTTGAGTTTGTGTCTTTGACTCCTGTTTGCACCAGGTTTTTAAAAATGTCTTTCAGATTAGATTCCAGTGAAGCCCTTTGATGCTGGAGTAGTTAGTGGGGACTGATAGGCCTTTGCCATTTTCCCCCCAGAAATTTGGTGTTTGTGAAATAGATGGATAAAAAAATGAATAAGTAAGTAAGTACATAGATAGGTAATCTACAAAAAGACCTAAAAAAAATTGATCATTTAGCCATGTGCTCCTGTACCCATCATTCTACATGGAGCTCTTAGAAGTCAGGACATCTTCTTGTGCTCAACGTGGCCCTGAAATGCTAAATCAGTTTCTTGAACTACTTCAGAGAGTTACACTACATGGGCCCAGCATATTCTAGGTCAACAAGTCAAGTTATGTTTTCTCCTGGCTGGAGAATGGAAGGCTGACATTTCCCAGGGCTTATCTTAACTCCACTTTAGACTACAGCTTTGGGAAATTAGTCATTTTTTGGTGCTGAGTTTCCTCATCTATTAAAGAGGAAGATTTATTTGTCATAGGTATAGCAAGGAAAAGAAGATTGAATAAGACAGTACTTCTGGTTTTAAAACTCTAGTCATTATTTTATTTTTATTATTTTTATAAGGAGTGTGAACAAAGAAAAAAATACTGCAGACTTTGGTGAAAAGCCTCAGGGCTTTGCCTCAAAATTAGCTGCATATTCTGGGATATAATTACAACTAGTGATATTTGTTTTGACATTTGACAGCATGGACTGAGGAGACATAATAAAGTGCTGAGGGAAGGGAATGTGAGTCAGTTTTAAATGTGACAGTGGATTTGGGTCAGTGAACTCAGTCAATCTTGCCTAGAGAAGTAATCAATAGAAAAGGCATAAGAAAAACCAGAGAGATCTCTTAATCGGTCCATATTAAATCTAGAAAACATTACATAATTTTAGGATTTAGAGTCACAAATACAATTGATGTCATTGGAGTGCATTCAAAGCAGGGTTTATGCTATGGCACTGGTTCTTGAAAAAGAACAAAAAAAAGTAAAAAAATAAAAATAAAAAACCAACACAACAAAAAACCAGGTTTTAAATCTCGCCTTTCTTGTAACAGCCCAGTTACAGAAATTGAGAAAGACATAAAACCTTCTGTAAAGTTTTTTTTTTTTTATGTCTGAAGGACATAAAACCTTCTGTTTTTGTAAAGTGGAAATAAAAATGACTTTCCCATCATATTGTTGCTTAGTTGTTAAAATAAATGATATCATGACCATCATTACAGTTAGTAGTAATTTACTTTAGTAACTAATATGGGCCAAGCACTGTTTTAAGTGCCCAGCATATGGTCTCATTTAGATTTCAGGACAATTTGATAAGGTGCATCTACTATTATTTACATTTCACAGATAGGGAAAATGGGGCAGGGGGAGGATGTCACACAGAAAGCTTATGCATCTTGCCGAGACTGCACAGCTAAGAAGTGACAAAACAGGCTTTTCACTGAGGTAATCTACTATAGGGTGTTGCAAGGTTTTTAAGAATTTCTTTGTATTGCTTTTACCCCAGAGTGGACAATAAAAACTCAATATACATGTCAAAGCTGAAATCAAATTAAATACATACTCAAACTGGGGAAGATGTTTGGGGATCACCCAAATGAGAATAACATGTAGCATACTTGTCCCTAGCTACATTTTCACAAATGTAGTATTAATTCAAGATCTAGGTTCCTTGCTCTAGATCTGTTGCTAGATCTGTTTTTGTTTCTTTATCTGTGCTGGCTTCTTTCCCTGACTATCTAAAATGGTAGTTCCTTCATCTGCTTCTTCGGTTTGAAGCAGAACGGTGAATGGATTCATGCAATTGCATTTAGTTAACATTCTCCAAGTTTCTTAAACTGCTATGCTTATAAACAATGCCACCTTGAATCACCAATTTATTGAGATTTTTTTCTACATTGAGTAAAAAATCCTGAGCACTGGACACTGACACATTCTTACATGGACTCTGATGCATCCAATGCCTTTCCTATCGCACGGACATCCAAAAGATGAACTAGATCTGTAGTGTCCAAACTTCTTTGGGTTCTGAAGCCTTTAAAGTATTAAGGAGAAGATTAATAAGAGAGAAGTGGCCTACCAGAAAGTAAAACATATTAGAAAGTAATAATACTTAAACTAGTGTGGGGAGGCACAGGAGTGACAGAAAAATCAGTGGAGCAGAACGTGAAGTCCAGAAATAGACACAAATACAGTAAATAATTTAGTATATTGTAAAGGTTCTTAAATCCATAGAGAACAGATTAATTATTCAATACTTTCAGGGGAAATGGGTAGCTGCATAAGACAATAAAATTGAAACCATACCTTGAGCTTCATATCAGAATAAATTCCAAATAGAAACACACTCAGTACTTGGAAAGGCCCCAACCTGGATCCAGACAAGACTATCACTTAACAGAGATCCAGTGCAGTGGGGGGCCTTTCCTTGGAGATACTATCCATATTATTTTATGGATATGAAGCTCCTAGTAAAGACCATCACTTTGGTTTCTTTTGTTGAGATAGTTTGATCTCCAAACTGGTCTCATGTCAATATTTATATATTTTTAAATTGTATGCTATTGATCTGAAATTGAAGACCTTGCTGGAATTTCTGAATTAAATTTAACTCTTATTTGACTATAAGATCACAATGGACAACCATGAAACTTCCTATTTATGGATTAGTAAACAAGGAAAATCATAGGACTTATTAAAAAAAACTCTGCAGTTCCAGATACCATGTACTATCGACGACGTAGAGGAGTTGGCTCCCTCTGCAGTGATAGGTTTACTAAAAGAAGCATATGTGGTCATTTGTCTGTCTGCTGTCAGCTCCATCCTGCCATTTCATGTTTTGCTGTATATTGCAGGCAGATAGAAGCCTGAAAACTACATTTCACAGAGTCTCTTGCCAGCGTGGTTCTTCTGGTTAGGTTCTACCAATGGGAAGAACTATAGGAGTTTAGATTGAGAGGCAGGAGGAAGAGATGTCATTTTTTTCTTATTTTAGGTTTTTGGTGGCTTCTCTAGCAGTGACAGCTGCACAGGGAAAATGCAGGCTCCTGGGATCCTCAGACAATGCAGTGCCAGCAGCAGTACAGAAGTGAGTGCCCTGTCACCCCCATCAGTGTAGTGCTTAGGTGCTCTGGCTCCAGCAGCAGCAGTGACAAAAGTCTTCGAAGCTCCTGCAGCATCGGTGGAAAGTTGAGTTCCAGGTTTCCTGGAATGGTGGTAGCAGCAGTGGTTCCGACAGTTGTAGCCAATGCTTCCGTAGCCTCAGTGATAAAGTTACTGTGGACACTGCATACTCTTTCACCATTTGTCCTTTGGCTTGGGTGGGCAGCGTCTCCCTGGAGTTACTAACGTCTTCCCCTTTTTACTGCTTCAGCCCTTCTACCACTTTTGTAACCTATGCCTTATATTAAATTTCCATTAATGGGGAAACCTAGCATGGCTTCTTTTCTTTACTGGCTAATACAAAGCAGAAGAATATTTAGCAGATTTATAATATTTGGACTCAAGGAGATTTAAGATTTAAGAGATTATTCTTTTTTGGAATCAGATCAGGGTATCATAGAAAAGAAACCATGTAAGATAAAGAGGTGCTACATGGAGATGAAAAACAGTATTGCTATATTTTAAACCACCACGGACAGCCAGCAGAAGAGCAAGATAAAACATTAACTCATTACTCTGAAAATTGATAAATAAAGGTAAAGGGTCAAACGTTTACTCTTCCTTCCCTGTATGAACTGTATTTGGGGTAACCAAATAGCTGTTGAAGGAAAATTATTCTTTAATAAAAGAATCACAGATAATACATGCAGGACAAATGATAGAATTAGAAAACCATAATTTTGCAATACTTAATGAAATCACGGATCTAGGTAACAATCAATAGTAGCTGCTAAAACCATTAGGTGACTGGTTAATGGAAAATTGAAATGGACAGATCCTTGTCAGTACCACCTGAGCCCTCTAATTAATCTTAATGTCACCAGAAGCAGACCGAACAGATATTATGTGCCACATGATACAGAGCTACAGAAATTAAACAGCATCCCCTACAAAATATTCCTGAAAAAGGACTTGATCTAATTAAGCCTGAAGATATAACTGCTAGTTTAACAAAAAAAGACAGACAGAAAAACATGCTTATTTACACAAAAAAGAACAATAAGCCAAATCCAGAATGTGGGAAGTTCTAATTTTTCCGCCCAAATAAATGATGCTGGAAAAAGGGTTGAGCACATTGATAACCATTTAAAGAGACTTAAAAGAATAATCAGCCATTGCAATGCGTGGTCCTTAGCAATGGGAAAAAGATAGTTTTGAGAGAATTAGGGCAAACTAAACATAGAAAAGTATTAGATGATATTAAAGAATTGCTATCGCTATTACAAAATAATTATGTTTGGTGTGATAATGTTATTGTGTGTGTGTATGTTTTAGAAGAAATCTTTTTCTGTTAAAGGTATGAAGTCTTTACGGGAGAAAAGATATAATGCTAGGGCTTTGCTTTAAAATGCTCTAGCGTCTCCCTTCCATAAAAAAAGAAGAAAAAAGTGTTGGGGTGAGTATAAATGAAACAAGAACAGCAGACTGGTTCTAATTGTAGCTGTGTGAACTGTACATAGTAGCTCATTATACTGTTTTTGTATGAAATTTTTCTAATGAACAATTTAAAATAATTTCTTTTACAAAATGCTTTAAAACCAAGAGTCTCATGTTTGTTTGGTTTCAATTTTAAATTAATAGCTAATTCCCATACTTTATAAAATATTTAAAACTATAGCAAATATTGGGACATCTTATCCCAATTAATTTGAATTTCAAATTCAAGCTCAGAAGCCCTGCACTGTTCCAAATACACATCATGATAGATAATTCACAAAAAGAACATTTAAGAGACATTGCTGCTTTAAAATAAGATAAATGCCTCAAAGGACCAGAAGTGGAACACAACACAGAGTAATGTGAGAGGGGCTGAGGCTGTAGGCCTTTTGGAGTTTGGGTTGTTTATACCAGGGACACAAAGAAAAATACTTGTTTACCAGCCTGTCACCATTATAAGACAATGAACTGCTTGAAGATGGGGGCCATATGTTTTCATCTTAATATGCCTTGAAAAGTGCCTAGAACATATTAGGCAATACTTGAGTAAATAATGAGTAAGCAAAACCTCGAGGAAAAGGATGGCAAAGATTGAAAAGATGCTTGATTAAAAGTAAAATGCAAGCTTGTATTTGCACAAGCACCAAATGAACATGTGCTATTCTTCTGTTAATAGATCAATGAAAAAGATCCTCTCCGTGGAGCTCAAGAGCCTCTGTGTGATGATATTTTTTTTCTTCTCTTAGGAAGAAGATGGATAGATAGAATGTGGCCATGATCTACTGCTCTAAGTAAAGTACTGTTAGGCAATGCGTCCCTTTCAAAAAGAAAGACTGCATATCCGCGATGGTGAAGGAGAATGTGCAACGCCCACAGATCTCTGCTTAAAACCTCTTCGTTTGGAAATCCTGCTTGCTCACTGTTATGATACACACACATACACATGTGTATGTGCAAATAAATGAGAGAGAAACTCACTCTTTTACATCACAAACAAGGTAAAAATGGATATTATTAAATGACACATGGATATACAATTTCTGCCCCAGTAAAGGTATAAAAGAAGTTAAAGTTACCTCCTCTTGTCCTGGAACTCTTGCAGTTTCTCTTATAGGGGCTTACCTGGGTGTTGCTGGCCATCTCCTGTAGTTTCCCCTTTCACTGCACAGCTCTGTCTTTTCCAGGACCAGGACTGTTTGGGATATCAGATAGGGCTTGGGGGAAAGGCCATGATCTCTGTAGAAAATATCTGGATAGGGCTTGCATCATGCGTGACACAGAATAAAGAGAGTCAAATTCTTTCTATCTAGTGTTCGATAATAAGAGTCAAATTATGGTTTAGCCAGAGAGGAGAAGTAGCTTAATAATGGTAGGTCCCAGCAAACCACCTCAAAATGAAATGGGAGACTGCTTGTATGTTGTAAATCTGGGTCAAATTCAGCCTTCACCTGTCACGTAAGTGGTCAGTTGCTGGATAATATTCAAGAAAAGTCATTATTTCCTAAAAGGAACCCTTCCAACTTATATTGAGAGAAGAATTATGGCCTTTTGCATTTGTTGCTAATTTTAATTAATGAAAAATAAAATACCAATATCTACACTTCAGGCATTTTATATTACTCAAGTGGGAAAATCCTTGGATTGAAAGGTAAATTCTAGTGCCAGCTATGACTGGCCAGCTGTGTGATCTTGGGAAAGCCACTTGACGTCTTGAGCCTGAGTTTTCATACTTCTGAAATAAGAGGCTTGGACCAAGCCTCAAAGAGGTGGTCTTTAAAGTTCCTTTCAGCATTGTCATGTAAATTTAGGCTCTATAACATATGTGAGTAACTTATATAAGCATTTAAAATGGCACATAGATATGCAGAGAAGTCAATGAGCAATAATTTTGAGAATTTTACATACCTACTATTGTGTGGGATCACATAGCAAGAGGGGGAGAAAAAGAAACAAATAGTGTTCTTTTATTTTCACTGAAGTTCATAAAATGGTCCAATTTAACAGCTATGAAAGATAGAAAATTAATTAAAATTTTAACTATTAAGTGCATATGAAATAAGTCCTAAATATAAGATATAACTTTTAATTTTGAAAGTCATTTTACCAGTATGAACTCCTCTGAACAATGCTAACATCACTACCAATTTCTATATTTGTGTATTTGCTACTCTTTTTCTTTAGAGAGTTGGCAACCACATTAGTTTCTCAGCCACCAAAACTGGTTGTAATCATGTGTGATTGTGTGTATGTGTGTGGGTGTGCATGTGTGCAAGTGTTCTTAATCACCCTGTTAACAATTCCTCAGTCAAGAACACACACCACACAAATCCAGATACTGTTGTTAACATATGGTCTCAAGAAGTTGCTATCAGAATTCCTAGAGTCTGCAGATATTGTCCTGAGATGTGAATAAATGACACTCATTTATAACCAGCCACTTCTTTTTGGCACTTCATAATTTTACCTTCAAAGTCTCGTGACATAGCTTATCTATTTTCAGTCCCTGAAAAGTTGTGCAGTTAAAGTGGGTATCCACAAAAAAGAGAGAGAGAGTGATTGACGTGGCATGTAACTACTTTAGGTATCAAGACTTTGGTATGTCATTTATAGGAAATTCTATCCTGTTAAAGCATCAAGGTATGTGTTGGTGGGATTGCACCAAAGTAACTAATGTCCCAAAAACAATCTCTGATATAAATAGGATATTTTTTAAAACTTGCTATCTAAAAATTTGTTTTACTACAGATGGAGAGTCACAAAAAGAAGATATTTTGGTACAACTTTTAAAAATTTAGGAAGAATAAGCAGTGTGGTACAGTGTTGAGAACGCTGGGCTGAGAGTCAGAAGAACTTTTACCTATTTTGAGCTTCCCCACTTCAAGCTGGGTGAGCTTGGGCAAAACTTTTTACCTCTCGGAGCTTTGTTTTCCTCAAATGTGATTGGCTCTGTCTACCAGACGGGATTGCTAGGGACTCCAAGAAGATATTGAGGATGAATGTACTTTCATCTGCAGTGAAGCAATGAACTAATATAAAGGATTCTTCCTCATTATTATCAAGAAAAATATGTTATTGCTAGTACCTATTCACCTATTGTGAAGCCAAAGAAGTGTTTAGAAAGGCCAAATTCCCTTTTCCTGGTATCTATTCATGAAATGCAGCCTCCTCTAACTTTGTTACCAATCTCAATTCCCCTGGATTCTATGTACAATTTCTCCATGTTTTTAAATGTTTAAAAGAGAATGGCATAAATATATTGTAGCTCTTCTCCTGATTCAACAATATTTGGCTGAAATTAAAGATCTGCTTTACCTAACTCCTGGTAATAACTTTCATCTTGAAGATCAAAGAAATGCGTGGTCAAGTTCCTTGGTCCTAATATGCGTGTGGGGTTTTATGTGTTTGAAATTGATGTCAAATCCTTACCTCACAGACATCCTCTGCTTGCATCATCAAAATGACATTTATCCTCATCGAAATGACTTCCAGGTGTTGGTTCCTCACGGCCTCTGTTCACTCTGCCAACAACAATGACGCAACAGCCAAACCAACAAGCATGAGAGCCACTGTGTGTTGACATCTTATCCATGGGACGTTTACATATTTTATTTCATTTAATAATCATCCAACAACACTCACGTTATTTTCTCATTTTACAGATGAGGAAACTATGGTTTATAAATAGTAAGTAACTTACTCAAGGAGACAGAGTAAATAGTGGAGCTAAGAATTGTATTCAGAGCCACCCAATGGCAGTCTGTGTGGGCTCAACTATTATACTACGATATCTTCTGCTTCTGTAATCCCCTTTCTTTCTTCCTTCAGTTACATATATCTGTTCATCTAAATTACTCGGGCTCAAAGCAACTTATTATACCCCAGGTTTATGATTTCCTCTGGTGTCGTATGCAATATTTTCAAAACAGCCCAGATAATGCATGCTCACTGTGTTTTTGCCTGTCAGCATTTCAGCATTTTTTAATTCTGAGAAGATACGATCAAATTTGATAGGCTTCATGTGTTCCGTAAATCCCTGCTGCCTTCTTTAATGCAATCATAGCTTCCTGGAGGTCGGTTCCTAGGGACAAAGCTTCCTATTCCATAACTTTTCAGGGAGGGATTTACTATGTGGTGGAATTAAGCGCAGTGCATTTTACAGCTTTTCCACCTCAAATGGCATTTCTTAGTCAGCACAGTAGGTTTCCCATACGTATTGCCACAAATAGTAATTCTTCCTCAGAGTTCAGGAAGATTTGCGGAAACAAGTATTTCCAAATTAAATCTTGTTCACAGTTTCTGTTCAGCATAAACCAGCCTAACTTGATGAGTGCCTTTGACATGTTGGGGAATAATTAAATTTAATTTTCATGTGCAGAATACAAATGAAAAACATTTCTGCAGCCCTGCAGAGGCTGACACAATTGCTTTCATGTTCTCAAAAGGGAAGGGAAATGGAATTCCGAAAGAATAGTGCATTCTACAAAGTTCTAGGAGAAAACATTCTAGAATAATATAGTCTCTGCTGATTTGGCAGCTTTTATTTTAGCCCTTAGGAAAAAAGTAGGAATGTACTTGATGGAATTTTTTTTCTTTCGAAAAGATAGAAAGGTAATTTGACCTATTTATCATCAAAATGTTCTTCAAAAATTCGTTGGCTCTAAAAGGGCAGACCTGAGAGGAAAGCCATAGCATCATATCTTCCAAATTGTCAGCAAGCTACTGGAACGAAGCAGGTGCTTAATTATTGAACTGTTTAATATTACAAATAAAAACTAAGACAACAGCCTCAGTGTATTGAGAATACCTTATGAATCAGAGTCTGTGCTAAATTGTTCCTAAACTTCCCAGTAATCTTATGAGACAATCGTTTCTCTATTTACAGTTGAAAGCCTGGGCCTCAGAGCAGTGAAGTAATTTTCCTGATGTCATCCAGGTAGTAAATGATCACTCTGGGCTTTGACCCCAGGGTTGTGATATCTTCAAAGCCTGGGTCCTTTCTAATAAAATATATTATAATTAGGAGTACAATTTCATAAAGCAGACTTGGGCTTTTAAACTTGGGCACTGCCACTTTCTGGCTGTGTAAATTCAGATTTCTGAAGCTCAGATTCCTCATGTATAAGAGAATAATAATAATTATAAACATCTAGTAGGGCTTTGTGGAGATTCTATGAGTTAATCCATGGAGAGTGCTTAAGGCACTGCCCAGCCCTCAATGAGTTTTAGCTGCTATACCACGACAGGCAGATCCTCTCTGTGGGGGCTGAGGCATAGAGAGTTGGGGAATCAGTAAGGCTACTTCTTTAATACATGATTGAAGTGGTTTAGAGACAATAAAAAGATTCATTGTTAACTTAAAAGAAAGGGGGCTGAAGGAGTTATGGTCCGCAAACTAAACCTGTTGCCATGTCCTATTCAATTTGCACACAACAGCAATGACTGGAGACATTTTTGATCTGTCGGTTCACTTATTCAACAGATTCAACTCATCCATTTGCTTTTTTCTCCTTAAGGGTATGAAGTTATGCGTCGAATTCACCCTGGGGTAAGAGTTGGCCCTGTCCAAAAATCCCAATCTGTGGCAGAACCATGAACAAAGAGCTGAACCTTACAAAACTTGAGCCAATTTGCTTTTATTAAACTTATAACTTGTACACTGTTCATTTATTTTAAAAGGTGTTTTTAAAGTGAGGTAGTTTCTGTAAAGAATACGGAGTAACCATCCTTATTGTCTAATTAATTCGATTCTCTTTATTCAGGGTTCTGTTTACTCACTTTATTTTTCTGGTGGTTTGAATGGAGACACTAAAGGTAGAGTGAGGTAAGTGATTTGAGAATAGCTCTGAGGGAAATAGTGCCAAGGCCTGAAAGTCCCCACCAGGGCTCAGATCTGTTTCTGTGAAACAGCTTTGCTTTTATACACAGCTGTATAAATTACACTGATTTGAAAGAAACAAAACACCTTTTGTGCTTGTCTTACTCTGAGTTCTTTTTTATCCCTGTGAGAATTCTTTCTCTGTAAGAATAATAGTGAAGATTTGCTTTGCAAAACTCTGTGCTCAGAGCTGGAAGTCAGGGTTAGGGAAGAACAAGAATTTGATTCTGATTTTTTTTTTTTTGTCATGTAGTAGGCTGAGATTCCCTCCGGTGTGATGAAAAATAAAATGAGGACAGATGGTAGGAGTTGTTTATAGGTTCTGAAGTAAAAGTACTAAGTCATTAAAATTTGGAGGCTTCTCTCATTTATTCCAGATTCTTCTTCTCATTAAATCCATGTTTTATGTGGCTGAAGGTGCAGGGAGAGGATGTGTGGGCAGCAGATGCGAATGCTTCCTTGCAATCGGGCTCTGGCAAGCATTTCTTTGCTTCTCTCAGATCTCCAGCCTGGAGTGAATGAAAAGGAATGCGTTTTCCTCACAGGAGTCTGGAAAGGTCTATGGCAGTCTGTGTGCTGATGGCTTTCTTGTGGGTGATAGGGAAAGGTTTTCTACCCCAAGTTGTAAGGCATTTAAAATACGAATATACTTTGAGGCCCATTTCTTGGCATAGGCTTTTCTGAGGGCTTTTTTAGAAGAATTTATCTTCACTGATGGATTTAAGAGAGATGTTTTCCAGGGTAACAAATCCAGATTGGATATGCTCAAAGTTGGTATTAAAACTGCTGGCTGGTATTACCTGTAAAAAGGGAATGAAGACATTGTCTCGATGTCAGGTTTTTAGAGGATAAAATCAGTTAAGTCCACCCATACTGTTGGGAGAAATGTACACCAGGTTGGAACTAATCCTGCTATTTTATGTAACTCTTGTATATATGTCCAGAATTAAGCAAACAGCTTGCCTTAAATAGGTCTAAGACATAGGTTGCATTTTTTCAAGTAACAGGTTTTCCTTGTTTGGGTCACACTGGTCCTTGTGGGATAGTTAAGTATACAGGGTTAGAAGTTGGACTGGTTGGGTTTGAATTTGGGTTTAAATCCTAACTCGGCTACTCACTAACCAAGTGAACTTGGACAGTTACTCAACACTTCTAAGCTACAGTTTCCTCCTCTCTAAAATGAGGACATTAATAGTTCTTACCTCATAGTTAAGTGCAGAAGCTAAATTGAGTGATGCATGTAATGCCCTTTTGCAGTTCCTGGCCTGTGGTTCTTGGCTCTTGAGAAGAACTATCCATCTTAAATAATGATATCTGTCTAAACTTCACTACTGCTGATAAAGAATTGTTTATAGGAAAGCTTACCAAAACAGATGAAAGCCTTAAGAAATCACACAGAGAATTTAGAGTCTCCTTGGGGGGCACGCAATGACCAGCTGTCTTTTTACATGGTGAGAAACAGGAGTGTGTGTCAAGCTGCAGGGTTCTCCCCGACGGTGGGGTTTGGCTGCCCCGTCAAGGATTACAGCGCTCCCGTGCTAAGCAGAGCTTAGTGGAGGGTGGTAGAAATTAGGATCAGGAAGAATTGTGGGAGATTTTCATTGCTTTGGCATAGTCCCTTCATAGGTCAATCTCATTCTTGATCCAGTGCTCTGGGACAATCAGGGAACTAGAGAGGGAGGGGGAAAAAAAAAGAGAAAAAGGAAGTCCACCAAAGTCCTCAGAAGCCTCATTCACATTTAGGTGAGGAAAAGCTGTGGGCAGACTTTCCATGCAGAGCTTTACTGGAGCCTTCATTGAGGCCTTTCTTTGTTCCAAATTGTATATTGTGAGCTTTCAGAATCTCTGAACCTTCTGTTTTCTTATTTTAAAATTTTATTTCTAAAAACATACAAGTGCTTGCATTCCAACTATTCTAAAAATAAAATGTATGTACAAAATATGAATACATTTTTGGGAAAAATCATGTATGTAAAGAAAGTCTCCCTTTATCTCCTCTCAGAAACAAACAGGTATATATGCACATATATGGTTTGTTAGTAATTTGTTATAGGAATGGGATCATACTGTAAATATTTTTCTGTAATTTTTTCACTTACCAATATATCTATGAGACTTCC
>RJWJ010004051.1:0-79821 GCA_004363605.1 Indri indri | reverse complement strand
TTAAAAAAATTTTTTTTAGGTATTAAAACAAAACTAAGAATGACTTTTTGAGGATAAGACAAGGTTACATGTTAAATATTGATTTCATCAAAGAAGATATCAGAGCACTACTTTCTCACACGATTTTAATTGTTGCTTTGATTAAAACATAAATTTGTCAGTTCAAATAAAACCTTTAATAACTCTTTGAATTCATTAAGCCTAAGCATTTCTTTTGGCTAATTATGGATATGACATGTATTAACAGAGCATACTACCTCATTGGATTGTTAGGATTAAATGAATTAATATATGTAAAACACTTAGAGCGGGATCCATCATTCAGTTAGAGCTCTGCACATTTAGTTATCATTTTTATTACCAAACTTCATCACTTTAAAACACACTTTTCTTTTGCATTTTTGGCAATATCTCTGAAGTTGGGATGGTATTTTAGTCTGTTTAAGCTACTATACCAAGTACCATAGGGTGGCTTATAAACAACAGAAATTTCACATCTCACGGTTCTAGAGCTGGGAAGTCCAAGAACAAGGTGCTGGCAGATTCAGCGTAAGGGCCTGTCTCCTGATAGACAGCCATCTTCTCACTGTAACCTCACCCAGCAGATAGGGCAGAAGGGGCACATGCAGTCTCTTTTATAAGGACACTGTTCTCATGGGGACTCTGCCCTCATGACCTAATCACCTCCCAAAGGCCCTACCTCCCAGTACCATTACAGTGGGCTTTAGGATCTAACCTATGAATCTGGGGGTACATGAGCATTTAGACCATAGCAGATGGTGTGCCAAAAGTTGATTAATAGCATTCTTTTTCCTTCTTAGTGGTATACGATATAGTGTTTCTAACAATTGATGCTGTCTTTGACTCAATAAAATATATTATTATTGTTACTTTGTTCTTCTCCTATTATTTTTGGATATTTTACTATATTTTTGTATTCTGCAATTGATTACCTTTCTTTTTTTTTTATTTTAGCATATTATGGGGGTACAGATGTTTAGGTTACGTATGTTGCCCTTGTCCCCACTTCCCCCCGAGTCCGAGTGATTACCTTTCTCTTTATATTCCAATAGTCAAATATATATACGTCACACACTATCTTAAAAAATACAAAGTACTGCCTCCCCCACCCCTCATCATGGTGAAAGATATTGTAGATAATCAAGGTTTAAGGTAGTATATCACCCATTTTCTATACCTTGGGGTATTTCATAAAGGAGTTGAAATAAACAACAAATTAATCAGAAGAGAGGCTTCAAGGCAGAGAAAGATAAGGAAGACAAGACATGGTATTGAGTAATGAGTCTTGTAAAATGCGTAGAAGTTTTCTTAACCAACATTCATGTAAACAATTTATTGGGTTTACTAATAATCTCCATTCCCTTGAACGTCTGCAATAGAAACTTTGGGTACCTGAATCTATATCACCGAGGGTTCTTTGGTTGCAAATAGCAGAAACCAACTGTTTCTTGCCAACTTAAGCAAAAAGGGAGATTTTTTTTTTTTTTTTGGTAAGGATATGACCCAGCAAAAAGAACAGACTCAGAGACCAAACTCAGAAATGGCTAGAGAACCAAGCTGGACACCAAGGCAACATTATGGATCTTTATGGTGTCAGCAACACCTGGCTTCCTCTTCTGGGAGCTACTGTTGGATAAGATGGGTTTACTCTCTTTCATCCTGTTTGCCTTCCTGGTCAAGACTGAAAATTCAGGGAAGGAACCCATAAATGACCTGGTCACATACCTGCTTTCTGATTGAAGGAGAGCAGAGCACTTAAAGTCTTACCTGGCCGGGCGCAGTTGCTCATGCCTGTAATCCTAGCACTCTGTGGGGCTGAGGTAGGAGGATTGCTTGAAACCAGGAGTTCAAGACCAGCCTGAGCAAGAGTGAGACCCCCGTCTCTAAAAAAAATAAAATAAAATAAAATAGAAAAATTAGCTGGGCACAGAGGCATGCACCTGTAGTCCCAGCTACTTGGGAGCCTGAGCAGGAGGATCATTTGAGCCCAGGAGTTTGAGGTTGCCATGGGCTATAATGACACCACTGCTCTCTAGCCCAGGCAACATATCACAGTTTGCCTCAAAAAAAAAAAAAAAAAAAAAAAAAAAATCTTATCAGTCTCCAAAGGAAGAGGCAAATTCCCCAAAAGAACCAGGCACTATTATTAAGGGAATATAGAATAGATGCCGGCCCACCAAAACCCAACAAAGGCCCACTACCGATTTAATCAATAACAACGAGCAGTTGATTGTCCCGCCATGCTAAATTTCACAACAAGTATGGAAGTCCATTGTAAATTGGAAAGAGCCTTAAGCATACCTTATAATACTTATATTCCAGAAGACATCTTCCCTGGCATAGCACTGAAAATAAAGGAGAACTTGAGGGATGCATGAGTGGGGCAAATGCCATCCAGCCCAATCTAGAATATTCACATCCCACATGGAGAACCACATGGGTGAAACCACAGGCCACAAAGGGACTTCCTGAGGGCACCCAGATTTCTCCTTTCTCCTAGACGTGCTTACCCAGCTATGAGAGCTGCATGATCATACAGGTCAATTTCATTAGCTCATGTTCAAAATACTCAAATTTGTTTTAACGCACAGGATTAATTATAGCTGATGGCTTGACTTACACATTAGATGAGTCACTGTGTGCATGCAAACAATCTTAGCTGTTCCCAGGGTTGCGTGAGTCAACTTGCTTCCATGAACTCGGGTGAATGCCAGCAGGCCTTATTTCCATCACCTGGCCTTTTTGGTGTTTTGTTCGGCTCCCAGGTGCCGTTTTCTCCTTCCTGACTCACCTTCATCTCCTGGCCTTTGTTGTTGCAGTCCTACTGAGTCCACGAACAAATGCTTACTCAGGGGGCACATGTTCCTGCCATGGAGAAAAACAAACCAAAGCAGAGCTGCTGAGCTTGTCACCTGCTTCCTTGGCAGGAGCGAGATGTTAATTTTTGCAAAGGCAGCTGTGGCAAGAAGCCTGTCCCTCAGACTTAGCAGGAGCAGAGGGAGAACCGAGGCTTCACGTGGATCTAATCTGCAAAAATCCCTGGGTGGAGTCTTTCTTGTTTCCATCTGCCACTTTTTAAAAGGTGCGCTTTATTATCAGCTCGCTCATTGGGAGTTATCTTTTCCACGCCGGCTTAAATAAAGTATATTAAATATATATTAAAAACATGTAGAAAGGCACCAGCAATTTAAAGGAAAGTTGCCAAGCCAAAATTTTTAATAAAACTGGGTATAGGAGACTGAGGGAAACTAGAAATCGCTTGTTCAATATGGCATTTCAACACAGGTATTCCTTGGATTTCTGTTTGTGCTGATTCGCGTGTGAATGTGTATGATGTGCACACAGGCAGGTCTGACGGCTCCAAGAAGCATTCAGCTCTGAACCCCTGGCCTTGTCCCAGCTTGCACTCTGCAACCCAACTTGCTTCTCATCCTTTTGGCACCTGAGCTGTGGCTTTTCTGTTTGTGACCTTGTCTCACTCCTTGGACCTCACACCTGGCAGCACTTTTCTGATTATGGCCTTTCTTGACAGGAGATGAGGTTTTCCTTCTGGCTGTTTCCTTCTCCCTTTAGCACGGACCCCGGCACCTTCTCCATCTCCTCTTTGACCCAAGCACGCCGACACACAGTGTCTGCCTCAGCTCTGCGAGCAGCACACAGACATGGAAGGCAAAAACAAAAACGGTGTGAGCAACTTATGGTCTGCTTGAGGAAATAGGGCCCACATATATCGACCAGCAAGATTTGGTACACACAAAAATGTTCAGAGCTAGAGGAGTTTGCAAGCTAGGGGTGGTAAAAAAGACCTATCTCCCATGCCGATTCCAATCAGTTGGTAGTGTCAGCTGTGGAAAAGGATTCTAAAGCTTTATCTGGGCTGAGCAGGAGGGAGTATCTTGATCAATTAGTGAGATCAGCTTTGAGCAAGGCAACCTGCTTTTGCTATCCTTGCCCTGACAAATGGCCCGTCGCTTAGAGATTTTTAAGTACGACAGTTTTAAAAAATGGAATCACTATTTCAATGAGATTAATTTGGCTCTGAACAGAATGGATTAGAGAAGACAGGATGTTTCCAGAGAAACAAAAGGCTCTTGTTGTCTTGTTAAGAAATGACAAAATGGCAAAACAGATTCCAAAAGTTGGGGAGAAAGATGACATAAACTAGAGCACAGTTCTCTGGGAAGGAGTCGGGCTGAGCCACAGCCCGTGGGGATTAGCTGGACCTGGGCAGAAGGTCACAGTAGCAGAAGCAATGATTCCTTACCTCTCCTGAGGAGGGACCAAGTCAGAACACAGGTGCCCCATCACCAGTCCAGTTCCAAATAGGCATCTGTATTGAGGGCAGTGAAACTCCGTGCAATGCTGCTTGCCAATGGGGAGAGTTCTCCTGTATCCTTTCCTGCCAAGCAGTCAGCAGGTGGAAGATGATCAATTTGGACCTCCAGGATGGGGCTGGCAAAACCAAGGATTGATGAGAGTCTGTATTTGGATGGCAGTAAGTGTGAAAATAGAAAGGAAGGGATGGATCAACAATACTTTAAGAAGTAAAATAGAATTAATTAAAAAAATAAAATGAATAGGATTTGTAACTATAAAAGAAATAGGAAAAATAGAAGTGACTCTGTAGTTTCAGATCTGGGAGAATGGAAGTGTCTTAAAGAGATTTAGAGAGGAAGCTGGGTTGGATGACGGCAGAGACTACTAAGTCTCCATCAATGTCTGTCTTCTCTTTTCCTATAGAATGAGAATTGCAGATTTTTAGCTGGGCATATTACAGCCCAGTATAGAGATTACCTTTCCCAACCTGTTGTGGGGCTCAGTGCCTGTTTGTAAGTTCTTGCCTGTGCAGTATAAATAGAAGTGCCACATGCAAGTTCAGGGCTGTACTCTTAAAGGGAGGGTGCATGACTTCCTCCTCCCTTTTTCCCCTTCCCACTGCCTAGGTGGCACATGAGGTGAACCTGGAACCATGTGGACAAGGGCAGCCCTCTGGAGGTGGAACAGCAAGATCAAAGTGTCCTGGTCCCTAATGCAGTCATAGAAGACCAGGACTTCTTACACCTGGGCTGTTACAGAGGTATGGGGGTGAGAGAGAGCCTCCGTCTTTTCTAATTCATGATCAGTACAGATCTTTGTTACACCTTCACCTATATTCCAGCTTATACAAGGAATGACTTCTGTAAGGAATGTACTCAAAAGTACACACCAGGATAATCCGGCATTTTGCAATGAGATGATGGAACTGCTCTGTGTAATCCTCTTGGTAATCAGAAAAATGGAGGAGATGCCAGAAAACTAGAGACAACCAAAGGCAGGGAACCTTTTTTAAAAGAGGAAGAAGGTGGGTCCTGATAGTGAGAGCTGGGAAAGCATGGAGCTGACCCGGGTCAGCTTCTGGAACAGGAAGATCCACGAGCATTTAGAACAGGAGATGGTGACCAGCGAGAGCCAACATAAGCTCGTGAAAACCAAAGACCATTTCCTGCTTTGATTGTGACTGCAGACAGGTAAATTAAGAAGCATCTGTCCGCAGAACATATCTGAGTTTCTGTAAGGCATTTAGCAAAGTCTTTCTGAATTTGTTTTTGGAGAGAATGGAGGAACCGGCAGTAGATGATTGGATGGATGGATGTGTAGCTAAGTGGATCCACATCCACAGGGCAGGAAAGTACTGGTGAGACAAAGCTGCCAAACACGCCCAGTGCTCATAGTCCATTAGCAGAAGTCCAGACTGTGTGACAAGGAGAGAATTGTACTGATCTACCTGCACAGCTGGAAGCTACGTCCCATTTGCGGTGCCTTGAAAAGAGACAATGATGGATTTCTGCTCATCCAGAGGAGAGCGACAAGGGTAAACTGGAAATTAAGGAACTGATAAAGAATGGAAAACGTTTAACTTGAACAGAAGTCCTGGGAAGAGGGTTGTGTGATGGCAACTGTCCTCAAATATCTTAAGAATTACTCCTTTAGAATGTTCTATGTGGTTCCATTGACTGAGTGTTTTCCCCACGGTGATGATTTTGTGGCAGGAATTCAGCTTTCTGAGGTGCTGGTCCCTATGACATAGAGTTCTAGCCCTGGGTTCTCCTGACTCAGGCTGCTCCAGCACCGTGTTTTGATTCTGGCTGTTGGGTCACTCACATTCTAGTGCGAATGCATTTATTGGGCTCTGCTCAGAAGGAAAAGAGCATTAGGAGAGGCTGAGGTTGGAAGCACACGTTTCCCGCCTTCCCACTTCCTCCTAGGTATCCTCTTCTCTTCCCTCCCAGGCACTTTTCTCACCCACCCCCACCCACAATGAATCTCTGACTTCTCTCACTCCATTATCTCAGCAGCTTAGCAAGAGGAAATAAATTAAACCAATTAAGAGGTGGCTTGGTAGGGGGTAAAAGAGCTCTGCCAGACTTAGGGTCAGAAAGTCTGGGTTTATGGTCTGTCTCATGTGTACCAACTAACTGGGTGACTTTGGTCATCGTATTTCATTTCTCTGAGCTCTGGTTTCTTCAAATAAGGGGATTTAAAATTCCTTTCTGGTTCTATATTTTTGTGATAAGTGGTCCATTCAAATCAAGTCACATTCTTCAAGAGAAAATCTCTGAGGACTTCCCTCCAGGACCCTCCAGACACCCAAAGGTTCCTGTGCTGTCCTCAGCCACACATAGCTCTCTTGCCTCTCCCTTTCCTCCTGTCATCTGGGTCCTCTTCTCCCACCCCCTCCATGTGTCTCCATGCCATCCACCCTCCAAGTTCAATGCCTAGTTCTCCTCTCAAGTCCAATAGCACTTGCTGTGTGTACCTTGACTAGTCGGACAAGGACTTATCGTTTGGAGCAGGGAGTGAGTGAGTATCCCACTGCACTATCAGGATTTTTTCTATGAAATATTAATTAATTGCTAACATGAAAGAATCAATCTGTGATGGCAGAATTTGAGCAACATGACAGGCTAGTCAAGGAATGATGTGAGAAGCCAACATACTCTCACATCTTCCTCATTCATGTATGTAAGACTGACCTTGGCCGTCCCCTATCCAGACAAACATGTAAGAGTGCTTCATAGAGCTACCAGAACGTGGGAGAGACTCGGCCATGTTTGCCATGTCACCATTCATCCCAGGAACACTGTCTGAGCACTGACTTGGTGCCAGGCACTGTGCTGATTGCTTTATACAAATCATCCCATGTGACCATCACAATAACCCTACGAGATAGTTTATAATACTATTGTCCCTACTTTATAGATGAAGAACCAGAAGTTCAGAGGAATTAAATAATGCCTAAGATCGCTAGCTATCAGTAGAGAAGCCAAGATCAAATCCAGGCTGTCTGATGCTAGAACCTGAGTCCTACCCAGGACCCAAGACAGCTCCTTACAGCAGTCACAAGCTTCTCCTTCTTGGAAACTAGAGCGTAGGAGGAGAGGCAGGCTGGCAACAGGTCATCTGAATACAGCCAGATACTGTAAGGGGAAGGAGTGCCATGGAGCAGGGCCAAGGAAAAGCTCCAGAGAAGTGTTATCTATATACAGTTTCTGAAGATGAGCCAAGTAAGCCAGAAGAAGTGAACTGTGCTCCACACAGAAGACCCACGAGAAGCCAAGAAGCAGTGAATGGAAAGGAGAACATGGCTTATCTGTATAAAGGCAAGCAGTCTGGTATGACTACAGGGTAGAGGGCAGACAGAGAAATAGGGCTGGGAAGGTAGATGAGGCCATAGCATCAAGGGCCTTGCATGCTCGTGTTGGAAATTTGGGCTTTGGGTGAGAGTAGTTGGAGCCACTGAAGGATTTTAAGCAAGAAAAGTATATGAACAGATTTGTGTATTAGAAAGATCACTCATTTGCTAAGTAGAAAAGTATATAGCTGTCACCTTCTTCCTTCCTAAGAGAACCCGCAGCTGTGTTTAGGAATTCCCCTATTCTGGGTGGCCAGGTGTACTAGGGGACTCTCCTGGAGGGCTTCTAGAAAAGTTTCCTCCCGCCTAAGAGAAGCACATGAGAAGAGATGGCCTTTTCTAGCTCCGGCCTTTGTAGAGACTGGATACAACCCCAAGAATGGATATAGTTATCCACCTACCAGCCTGAGGATGAAGCTACCACATGGGCAAGTTTGAGGTTAAAAGGTGCAGAAGGAAGTGGACCTGGAGGCTTGGTGCTCTGCCCTGGAGCTGCCTGCCCTTATAAGGAACCTGGTGTTAGGGTGACAGTAAGCCAGTTTTGGTTGTGGTTTTCTCACAGCCAACAGCACCCTGACACTTGAAGCAGGCTGGAGGCAGGGAACTGGTGGGGCAGCCACTGTGGTGATCTGAGAAAAAAAGTGATTGTGGATTGGTCCCAGTCGGGGTGGTGGGAAGGAAGAGAAGTGGGCAGATCCATGAGACAGCCAGTGGGGGAGACCCCATAAATCATGGTGCCTGATAAGGACGTGGGATGGTAAGAGAGAGAGGTGGAGTTTAGGAATTCCCTCTATCATATTTTTCTGTTGACTTCCATGGAAAGTCCACATGTATTCTTACAAGAGATGGTCTCTCTTCAATGCCCAAAATAAGGTCAGACTCCAGAAATTCTTCTGCTCACTCCAAGAAGTCTCCAACTCAGACTGTAACACCGAGGAGACAAAACCCCTGGGGGAGTGGTAGAAGAGTTAGCGACACGTGTTTCCTTCATTGGTGGTAAGTTCCTTCTCTTTTCTGTGTATGAGTAGTCATGGCAACTTAATTCTGAATGTACCTTATTAGCCCATGGTGGGCTGAGAAGGTAACCTCTCTCCTCCTTTTGGAAACCACTCATGAATTCAATCCTAAAGAAAACACTATGTCCCAAGGCCTAAAAGCCAACGGCCTCCTTCCACCAGCCCTGGTTTGACTGAAGGCAAAGCTGGCCTAGGTCCTGTCTTGGTCCAGAGGCTGGACGTCCTTTCAAAGTCTTTGCTATTTCTCTTTTTCACCCAACACTACCTTCAGTGGGGTCTGTCTTTAATTTGGTAGGTTGGGACTCTCTTTTGCCATTGCTGATACAGGGAGCCTTTTGGGAAGGCTTGTTGCCACCACACAGAAGCTCGCTATTGCCCCTTGGCTGGAGAAGCCACACCTACCTTTCCAGATCCACTCTCCACCTTTCTCCTCCCTATGTGGGCTGCATGAGGCTGATGCATGGGGCAGCAGCAGGTTCCTGTTCCCTGCAGCTTCCAGTTGGGTTGGGCCAGTGCAAGTGTCAGCAAGAGATCAGAGGGAGGGAAGACAGGGAGCAATAGTATTGGTTTCTTTAGCTTTTCCAGTTACGGGCTCTGCAGACAGGCTACATACCTTATACAAAGACTCTGGCTCCTGTAAAGCATCCCTCTACCCACAGCCCTTTGGGTTCCAATAGCTGCTCCCTTCCCTTGCTCCTTCGGGCCTAGGGTGGTGGGTGGTACCTTACTAGCCTTGAGCAACTACACTGTCCCCTGGGGTTTCTCTACACCTGCCCATACCTTTGAAAAGAAGTCCTTTATTTAACTCTACTGCAAGTATCCCAACTTGAATGTGCCATTTCTTTCCTGCCGGGATCCTGGCTATGTATGTTTTTCATTCTGTTCTTCAGGGTATTTGAGAAGCAGATGTCAAGACAGACTAAATGTGTAAGGAGCATGATGAAAATCTTACCCTGAGAAGGAGAATGGGAAGGACGGTTGGATGGAAATCAGATGGACAGTCTGCTGTGTAATCTAGAAGAGTTTTGCAAGGCTGGTGGGGAGTTCTCAAGCCAAAGTCAGCCGTCAGAGGAGTCTCGTGTCTCCCTAGGATGGGCCTACCTTAGTATTCCTGCTGTGCTCTGTCGCCAGCTGGGAGCAGCCCACTGGATGTGTGGCCTCTGTGCAAATATGGCAGTGGATTTCAGAGCACGGCTACCTCCCTGTGGTTGGAGGTTTTCGAGGCACATTTTTGTGGCCACCATATTCACCCTATGAACACTTTTAGCACCACTCCCACCCCCTGCCACTAAGTCTCTGTTTTTACCTTGCTGTAACTATTTCCTTCTCAAAGAAGGTTGTATTAAATTTCAAACTGTACTTTCTCAGTCAAATGGCAATGCCAGGATACCCTGCCATGGAAAGATTGGCTGGCTGACCATCTCCCAAATGGCCTGAGAGGGTATCATTTATTACCTTACAAATCCAAAATCATTAGCAGTCAGATAATTAGTCTGGTAAGCTCAAAACCTGATTTCGTCAGCACACAAGCAGTTCATCTCCCAGGGAAGGCTCATGTTAATCAGGTTTAAGAGGCTGATGAAAAAAATCAGAATGCCAAGTTATTCACTTTTCATGAGAAACCATCTTTAGAAGGACAAGATATAAGATCAATACATTATTTCCCTATAGAAGCTAAATAATAATCAGTAGGTTGCTCATTGAGTGTGATGTCAGATCAAGGAGAATTGGATAAGCCAAAGGTTTACAGCAGCAAAGTAAGCTATCTAGTGCATCATTTGTGTACCAAGGAAATTGGAAATGTTTCACCCTAAAATATATTTCTTTGACATATTTCAAGATGGCTGCCATGGGTCTCACAAATAGCAGTAATGCTGCAAAGCTGTCTTTTGTGTGTCTGTGTATGTGTATGTGTGTGTGTGTGTGTGTGTGTGTGTGTATGTAATTCACATCTGTAGAGAATCTCCGTAATGCAGCCAGCTCTTTCCTTACCTGAGCTAGGAAAGATTAACTGAGCACCGGATACCTTTAAAGTTCTGAAAAGAAACATTTACCATCTATTTTCTCTGAGGGACGCTACTTGTCAGATTTCATTTACATAACAAGACCACCTCCGCTAGCCAAAACCTATTTTACTGCTTCCAGGCCCGCATTCCCTAAAAATCTCTATATCTCACTGAGGAATTGGGTTTTCATCCTGAAGGCTCCTGTGTATACACGTTACAATAAATCTGTATGTCTTTTCTTCTATTAATCGATCTGCCTCATGTCAGTGATTTTTCAGTGAACCTACATGAGGCCAAAAGCCTTGCTCCCTGCATGTCAGACTGGGATGGGGTCTGACAGACAGGACTGGAATGCACAAACACAATGGTTATTCCCCTCTAGATACCCAGTAGGAATGGTATTGCATGCTCAGAATCCATTGGATAAGGCTCCTTCTCCACTGGGCAGGGGTTGAATAAGCACTGCCAACATTTGTCTCTGAATCTGTCTTCCTTCTCTGTCTCCATGGTGACTATCACAACCAGCACTTTCCCATGCACCGCCCTCCTCCCACTCCCAGACAGGGGCCTTTGAAGTCATCCTGTCATTTTCCATTGACCTTTCACGTCTAATCCAATAGTATTATTACAGGTTAGCACTCAGAAAGTCAGCCCTATGTTCCCCATTTCCAAATTTTGGGGGTCCTTAAATACCGTCAACAAAGCTTCTTTTTCTTTTCAGGGCTCTCATTGAAAAGAAGAACCTCAAGGTATATTCCTGGGTCCACTTAGTTTTCATCCCTGGCAACAGGCACCCTTCAAATACGTTTCTTTTCTCTACTAATGGAGTCTCTGTGGGTCCTTTTCCCAAGGCTGTGGCTGAGAAGCACAGAAGAACCACCTGCAAACCCTGGCCCTCTCTGATTCTGCACCAGTTGAGATGGGAAATATAGCTGACCACATCCAGACATATGGCCAAGTAGTTCTGCAGGCAAACTCTGCCTCCGTGGAGCCTGCCCACCCCTCCTGGCAGGGAGAAATCTCTCGTCCCTATGTGGAAACCGGTCCTAGCTATGATGCCAACCGCTCCTTAGGTAAGTAAAAGAAAATAAAAATCTCAGGACCCTCCCTGAGACCCCAACTCCTTATGCAAAAGGGAAGGAGGTGAGTCATGCAACACCCTCTTAATTAACAGCCGTTACTAACATTATGCATCCGCCAGATCCCCACAGAAAGATAAAGGCCTCAAGCCCCTGCAAAGGATTACCCCTACAGATTATTCATAAGGAAATTCTTTGTTGGCATTCCATAAACAAAGACATGCCAATTGTGACTTTAGGTCTGCAAGCTAAGTCTAGCTCCTAAAACTGAAGTCTGTTCCATTCCACACCAACAATGTTGATTACACGTTTACCTTCCCAGGTGCAGAACAGAGACAAGGCAGGACCAAGCACTCTTCCACCTACCCAGGGACATCTGCATAATCATGCTTCCTTCACTCCCTGTTTCTCTTCTAACATTCATTCACCTCGTCTTATGTAAAATACAGATTTCCTTGGTCTCACAAAAATGTAACCATTTTGTCTCACTATTCAACCCCCTCCTCTTCATCTCTTTCTGGATGTCCTATCCCCTTTAGACCCTGAATTCCCGAATCCCACTGTGGAAAAACAGACACAGATTTGTCTGAAGTTTGTGGTGTTTCCCGGATGCATCCTCAAACTTTGCCTTAATAAACCTCCATTGATTGAGACCTTTGCCTCAGTCAGTTATTTTGGGTTGTGAGGCATATATAAACGTAGAAACACACACTTTTGGGGCTTCCTCTGTCAGACTGTCCTCCTTGGCCTTAGCCCATGTTGTCCTGGTAATGTCCTTAATACACTTCACCCAACCGTGTTGATAACTTGCAGCCAATTTTGCAGTTCCACTTGCCGAGAAGGCGGCAAGTGAGCTTTGCCCCTCCGGCCCAAGTGACCTTTGCATACCTATTACAGGTCCACACATGCCAGCTGGAGGGGCATTTCCCAGCCCGGTGTGTCTCTGCTTCCTCAGACTAAGAACCAGAAAAGCCACAAGACTCATTTGTTTTTGGTTAGATGTGTGTGGAGTGGGGATAAAGTCCTGAGAATCAGGAAACCCATATTTCAGGCTGGTTTTGTCCTGGACTAGCTCAGCAGCTTTGAACGCAACACTTAATCCTTCTGGAATGCAGTTGCCTCCTCCTTTTAAAATGGTAATGTGACATTTGGCGCCACTCACCTCCAAGAGCTCTTAAGAGGTAAAACGTGCTAGTGGGTATGAACGTGGGCAGGAGAGGTAGAAGACGGAAAGAGCTCTGCCGACCAAAGGACTGCACTGGATGGAGCTGCTTAAAAAAAAATTCTGCAACCTGGAGGGATGTTTGTGTTTAACCCATGAAGAGGTCCTCCGCAGAGCTCAGCAAACTGATCAAAACAAAATATTCCTATCGATGGACTCTCTGGGTTCCCTCCAGGCTCACACAGCGCAGCAATATCTTATCTGGGGGCTTTGTGACTTCATTTGTTTGACTTGCCCATACTCTTAGCATCTCCTAAAAAGCTTAGGACTTAACTGAGAATGCTTTTAGTCACAAGCAAAAAGGGCGAAGGGAGGTGTATTAGTTAGGACTCTTCTGATTTCTAGGGATGGAAATCCATCTCTGAACAACTTAGTCAAGCAATGAGGATTTATCGGAGGTAGATTCTCAAAACTGTGGGAAGGTGTGAAGTACAGCTGGACCATGCGGGCAACCGAGTCGGGGCTTGATCTCTGCTGGTGGACTTTTCCCCATCTCCCATCTGCCACTCCACACTTCGACTTCATTTTCTTAAAAGGCTCTCTTTGAAGAGGGGGGCCACATAACCTCATTGAGATACCAGGCATCAGATCACACATTTTCACCTCCAAAATGACACCAACTCCCCTCTCTTAGTTCCGGTTTGAAAAGTTGTGGGGAACAATTGTGGTTGGTCTGATTTGGCTCAGATGGCCACTCCTGGACCAATCAACCATGCCCAGAAAGACAAATTTCTGCAATCGGCCAAATTGAGCCAGTTTCCACCCCTGGACCAATGGCTGGAGTCAAAGTCAATAGTCCGGACATGGCCACAGGACAACTGTGATTTAGGGTCCTTCCCAGAAATTGGGGCATCCCTGGAAGTTGGGCAGCCAACCTAACTGGGAAGCTGCTGAAAATGCCTCTCTATTTGGTCTATTTATCTAAATTGGAATCATACTTGTTTAAGAGATGCAGAGACTACATGCAGAATCTACCCAACACTGCACTTGGCCACGCTATGCTCAGAAGGAGTGGAAGCCCTGGGAGCCTTGTCTGGTTCCATTAGATTGGCGCGGGCACAACCTCTGCATACCAATGTAAGAGGGTTAGAGAGAGTGGGAACAAAAACCTCCCGCCTATGTGCCAGTATTTTCTCTAAGAATTTGGCTTCGTGGTGATGTAGATGTTATCATTCTTCCTCCTCCTCCTTCCCAAGCATCTCAAGTCATAGTTCAAATCACCAGCTTTGCATTAATTCATTTTCATGACAGCAAATTACTACTCTTCCCCTTTTTGCCCTTCTTGCGTCACTTACGCATGATACGGAAGGGGCAGGGAATGTCAATATATTTTCACACTGTGAGTGGGGACTTGTGCTAACAGGAAAAAATGTGCCTCGTTAACTTTTATCAAACTCTAGGAAAAAAAAAAAGTATATGCATGAAGAGGTTTAATATTTTTCCCTAGATATCAAATTACATTCAATTCTTCCAAAAATGCAGTAAAGCAAATTCACCTCCTTTTAAAATATAGTTATTTATAGGTTAACTCCTTTGGAATTATAATGATTTTTCTTTATTCATAGAGCTTCTTTCATAATGACTTTGCATTTCAGGTACAGAGGCTGCCCAGAAGAATTTTCCAGAAGACCTTAGTCAACCCAGAGTTATGTGGAAAAATTCCACTTCTGTCAAAAGTGAAAAATCTGCTTTCCTTAGACGCAGAGCCTCTAGAAACACCAACGTCATCTGCATGAGCGACCTCAGTAGAAAAAAAAGTTAGACCTGATGAGCCATCAATTGCAGAAAAAAAAAAAAAGAGGAAGGAAAAGAGGAGAGGCTGCTTCATTTTGTTTTAATATAATCACTTTTCGCTTTCCTGACATGACAACGTGGGCCTATACTGGGCTGTTTCTCAGTCACAAAATAGGCTACAGTGGCAACAAAATCTCGTCATTTATAATAGTTCTGGGTTTTTATAAAATACTTGATCACTGAAAGAAAAATACTGTGCAAAATCAACCTCGTTACAAAATAATTAAAAATAACTGAGTTGTGAACTTTGAAATGCTCAAGAGTACTCATTTGGTAATGGTAGTGGGTTGAATGGTACCCCCCTCCTCCAAAATATGTTCATGTCCGAATTCCCAGAACTTGGGAATGTGACCTTATTTGGAAGAAGGATTTCTGAAGATGTGATTAAATTATCTTAAGATGGCATCATCCTGGATTGTTCGAATCTTCCCTAATCCAATGACGTGTCCTTTTAAGAGACACACAGAGGAAACACAGGAGAGGAAGAGGCAACGTGACCACAGAGGCAGCAACCGGAGTGATGTGGCCAGTAGTCAAGGTGTGCAGAGAGCCACTAGCAGCTTGAAGACAAAGAACAGATTCTCCCCTAGAGCCTCTGGAGGAATGTGGCCCTGGCAACATCTTGAATTTAGACTTCTGGCCCCCAGAACTGTGAGCATATACATTTTCATTATTTTAACCTGGCAAGTTTGTATTTGTTATGGCTGCCCCAAGAAACAGATATAGTAACCCACCTAGATTGTAAAGCCAGGAGATATAAAGAATTTAATTGTTCAAAAGATCAAGCCTGGTGAAAGAGGACTGTAATACAGTTGGCCTCTAAACCTCACACATCTTGCAGGAAGAGGGTTCATATAAAAGCTTATTTATTTATTTATTTATTTATTTATCATAGACAGGGTCTAGCTCTGTTGGCCAGGCTGAAGTGCAATGGCATGATAATAGCTCACAGTAACCTTGAATTCCTGGGCTCAAGTGATTCTTCTGCCTCAGCCTCCTGAGTAGCTGGGACTACAGGTGTGTGCCACCACACCCAGCTAATTAAAAAAAATGTTTTTTTGTAGAGATGGGCTCTTGCTGTGTTGCCCAGGCTAGTCTCAAACTCCTGGGCTCAAGCAATCCTCCTGCCTTGGCCTCCCAAAGTGCTAGGATTACAGGTGTGAGTCACTGCACCCAGCCTCACATAAACGTTTAGGCATCAGTGTAACAGACTTCCCACATGAGAACACATTCCAAGAAGAGAGCTTCTCTTCAGCACGTACTGTATGTCAGACACCATACCAGGTGTTTCCTCTCCGTTACCTGTGGGAGACTGTACCACCCATATTCTCTGGCCCTCATCTGCCCACATTTCAGATAAAGGCTGCTCCATCAGCCTGAGCCCTAGAAAGAAGAAGATGGATATGCCACGAGCATACAGCAGGAGTGAGAACACACAAAGTTTTAGGGATTGTTTATTATAGCAGCACAACCTGGCCTGTTCAGACAGAAAAGGGTGTCTAAATTCTATTAATGACTTTATGGAGTGGATCTAGTCATACTCGTTTTAGAAATAAGAACACTGAGACTGAGAGAAATTAACTACCTTGCCCAAAGACACCCAACTAGTGAAAGGCAGAACTGAATCTGATATCTTAAGCACCTGGGAACCAATAAAACCTTTTGAATTGTGGTGATATACAAAAACATGTGATTTCAGGAGTATTAATCTGTGTGGAACGTAGAATAACTTGGAAGAAAGAAAGGGGGGAAGACCATGTAGCATGTTACAAAGGAGGGAGAATTCACAGAACAGCTAGGTATACTCTTCCAGGCTGGCAGTCACAAAGAATCCTAAAGAGCTGTGGCAAGAGAGGGCGAGGCATAGACTTGAGCCAGATTGAGGTACAAAACAGGGAGAATAAAAACTGGGAATCCACCCAGGAAATTATCAGAGAGTTCTAGAGTCAGACAGACCCACATCGGAATCCACCTGCTACGCCCTCGGTTCTCCCTGTTAAGTGGGGTGATCCCAGCACATTCCTCCTCAGGTTGTTGGGTGGATTGAAGGAGATGAGGTAGGTAAAGTGCTTAGCACAGTTCCTGGCACGCGTAAAGCCTCATTAAATACGAGTTGTGGTTCTGTGCCTTGATTCCGGAGAATGAATTCAAAATTCCAGGTGACAACTTTGTCTAAAAATTGCTCACCAGGTCTTAGGAGACTTGAACACTTTATAGAGTTTTGCTCTTTGCAGGTGGCTTTAAACGATCATTAAGAAAACCCTCTTTCCTCTATAATCCATGCCCTTTGAAAGAGAGATTCTTTAGAGAGTTAAAAATCTTACACAGTCAACCTTCGTGGGGAGAGAGGGTGGGCAGGAAAGAAAATCTAAAGTCAAGAGAGGAGAGTGCTGTTTTTCTTAACACAGGAAGGAAGGAGGCAAGGAGGGAGGGAGGGATGGTACACAGCTTGTCAAATGTTTTCATGTATCTCATTTATTCCTCACAATAATACATTTCATCCTCAGAAAAATCTGGAAAGGTATTATGTTTCCCAATTAATAACTTTTGTAAATTACGTCAATGATAATTTAAATAAATGTTTGCTTAGCTAGTATCTGTCAAGAGCCTGGTATTATTAACCAAGCATTGTGCTAAGTCCTAAGAACTCGGTGGGCAACGAAGGATAGCCTCTTCCCCCAAGAAGCTTTCGGTCTAGTAGAGAGAGAAAGCTTTCAAACAAGTGAACTTAACTAAACTGGACGTGTTCCTATGGATTCAGAGAAATTTCTCAATCCTCACTCAAGTTCTTGTCATGACAATCTCTTTTGTTTGATTCATCCCACAAACAAGCACCCTGGGCATAGTTTCTGGATGTGTTTAATGGCCTCTCTGTTCTCTACACTGGACAGACTGTGCCTGAGGCATTGAATACCGCATCATCAGAGGGACTTTGATGGAACAGATTGTGGCTGGAGGAAGGCCACTGAATGATGAAGAATTTGAATATCGTGTTACGTGGTAACTAGCCCCAAATGCTTAAAGGGCTGTCATGTAGCAGCTCTTAGTATGAGCCTATTTCTGACTGCCTTTGGGCACTAAATTTCTGCCACTCACAGAATTAGTCCTATGCATTCCCTATTCCGGTCAGAGCCTGACCCAACTCCTACCTCTAAGCACAATTCTAGACCCATAAGCCCCCTGTAATTTTGGAGAGCAGTTTTTCTGTTCGTCCCTGAATGTGAAGGCCAAACTGCTTAAGAGACTTGTTCCCTGAATTCTATCTGGGCAGCTGGAGTTCTAATCCCAGAACTATTTTCTGTAGATGTCTTGGCCAGCATGTTGGCTACAACTTTATTAGAGACCCTGAAACAGAACCATCTGGCTAAACTGGTCTAAAATTCCTGACTCACAGAAACTGTGCAATAATAAATGTTTGTTGTTTTAAGCCACTAAATGTTAGAGTCATTTGTTACACAGCAAAAATAAGTACAGATTTTGGTACCCAGATTAATATGTATAACACATAACTATTAATAAAATCTGAGAGTGATGTTGAAACCAGGAAATGAACAGAAGTTGTAAGGACTTTGAAGTATTTGAGGAAGTTTGGAGAGCTTTAAAATAATTGTTTATAGAAGCGTTATTATCTTTTCAAGAGGCTGTGGTGAAGACCTACAGGAAAGTGAAGCAAAGTTTATTGGAAACTGGAGGAAAGGGAATCTTTATTACGCAATGGCAGGAAGTTTAGCGAAACTGTCACCTGCAGTTATGTGGAAAGTAGAAAATGTCCCTAATGCACTGAATGATCTAGCTAAGAAGGTTTCTAGCAGGAAAGTTAAAGATGCTATCTGATTTCTTTTTGCTACTTATATAAAATGTGACAGTAGAGAGAAAAACATTGAAGTCCTGTTAAATACGAAGGAGCTGGGACTTGATGATTTTGAACATTCTCAGTCTCCCAAGATGGCACATGATGCTAAAATCAAAAAGTAAAGACAAAATCCAGGACACTATCAGGAAAGCTTGGTCTAAAAGTGAAGCCAAAGGTATGACTCTAAAGTCCTTTTCTAAAGTCTCAGAAAGATCAATTGCCTATCTCAAGTTCTGTTTGTGCTAAACATCTTCCAAAGAGTTTAAGGGTGGGCCTCCTCACAAATTGTGTCAATCAAATAACAGGAGCAGCTCCAAGGCCTTGTTATCTAGCCAACTCAGCAGAAGCCCAAAGTAGAGAAGGGTTTACCTTCAAATGATTTGTGAGAGTGACTTTTGCCAAGTGGAATGAACCCCGATAAGAGTAACAATGTTTTTAAAGTAATAAAATTCACAGAAACTTGGACTGAAGTGGATAGAGACGGTATAAAATGAAGTTTGCATCCCTAAAGTTCTGTATTTAAGAGCACCCTGAGAAAACTGCTCAGCTGCAAAAATATGCTACCCTTCATGGAAAAGGTGGGATGGCCAACAAGGCAGAACTAAGAACTCAAAGAACAGAGCTAAGAGTTATGGAGAATTATCTCCACATCTTGAGTCCTAATCTACTCCTTCCAACATTGCCCAATTCGATTTAAAAATTGCTGTAGACCGGCGACTCCAGTGCGCTTGTTGTTTTCTTCCTTTTTGAACATAAGTATCTACACTAGTTGTCCTGTCTCTGTCTCACTATGTGTGTTGACAGTGTGGAGAAGATAATTTTCACTTTAGTTCACAGTTCTTTGGATCAAGAACTGTATTTAAGGAGCTACAAACAAATAACCTCATATGCACCTGGTACTGATTTAGGTGACAATTCTGTAAGTTAGGCTACATATAATGGGATGAAAATTTTGGAAATCTTAAGAAGGGAGTGCAAATACTTTGCATGTGTGCAAAATACAAATTATTTTGGGGCATAATGTGGAGATTTAAAAATGTCCACAGAGAAGCCCCAGGAGCCTAATGGATAAGGGATTGGCCTCCTAAAAATGTCCACAGATTTTTTGATATGCCTTCCTTCAAGAGGTAGAACCTAATTCCCCTCCCCTTGAATGTGGGCTGGACTTAGCAACTTGCTTCTAATAAATACAACCAAGAAAAATAGCAATGGTGACTGTTGAGAAACCGTGCGAATACTTTCATGTGTCTGCATGGTCAGAGCTTTCTGAGCAATGGAATTTGACATGTTATAAAGATAGAAAATATCTTCCCTTCCCCTCCAGAGCCATTTGTTATTCACACTGTAAGAGAGATAGATGGAGGCCATTTGTCTCTTTCTTGGTGAAGCCACCTATTCCCATTCAAAGGATAATGAAACCTTTCCTACCTTCCCCAGAACCAAATACCGCACCATCAGAGGGACTTTGATGAAACAGATTGTTCAAACATTATGTTCCTGGGTATAGAGATTCCTCTTCTCCCCCAAGAGACGTCAGTTTACATTCCAAGTCCTCTCTTCCTTTCTATGGAGCGTAGGAAGGGTGGATGTTCCAGCTCCTACATAAGCTTTAAGATTCATAATTTCAGAATTCCTCTCCTGTAGTACAGACACCCTCCCCTATATGTGCAGGGTCCATCTGACTCTCACCATGTTACTACCAGTAGAAATGGGGCACGGGGAACTGCCACTAAGATATTCTATAACTAAATAATCAGTCTTCCTCTGACCCAGAAGCCTTGTGTTTATTGTCAGATTTAGATGAATGTAAATATAAAAAACTTATAGTAACTTCAGAGATTAGGTCATAAAAGGCAATGTGGCTTCCTTCTCTCTCTCCCCTGACCCCATGGGAACCCAGCTGTCAGGTTGGAGATGCTCCATGGTGAGGTCCTTGTGGCAACAAGGCAGAAGGCTCAGGCCAATAGCAGTGAGGAACTGAGGCTTTTTGCCATCAACCATGTGAGGGAGCTTAGAAGTGAATCCCCCAGCCCCAGTCTAGTCTTCAGATGCCTGCAGCCCTGGCTGACATTTTGGCTGCAACCTTAGGAGAAACCCTGATACAGAAGCACTCATTAAATTGCTGCTGAATTTCAGACCTACAGAAACTGTGAAGTAATAAATGTTTGCTTATTGAAGCTACTGAGTTTTGGGGTAATTTATGTAGCAAAAGATAACTAAAACAATTAGCCAGAGTTGGTTTCTGTTGCTTGCAACTGAAGAACCCTAATACAGTGTATAAGATACTTGGTACAGAATGTTGCAAGCACTCAACACATGGCAGCAATTACTATTATATTATTAAGAGATTAAATCTGCTTATTCTGTATCCCTCCAGAAGGCAGACATAGAACTGGTGGAAAGAAGTTATAGGGAGGTAGAGTTCAATTCAAAGAAAGAAAAAATAATAATTTCAATAATTAGAACTGGAGACAAGGGAGCAATACACCTAGCTAAATAATGAGCTCTTCTTGCTCAGGAGTCAAGTAGAGGAGGGAATTACAGACGCTGTAGAATAAATTCTTGCATTGGGAGGGCAGTTGAACTAACCAGTGTTGGGTATCCTCTCAGCTTTAGGATTCTGTCATTCTATAATTCAACATGGCCTAAGAATGCTTGCTTAGTGTAATCATGGCCAACCTCTCCCATTTCTTGGGACAACCAGCCCAAAGATGACATCAGCTGAGAAGGTCATTGAGGGAAGGGGGAAACAGAACTTGAGGATTTGCCGGCAATCTGCCACAGCACCAAGCCAGAATCTGATTTCTACATAAAATGTGACAGTCCTGAGATTGAAACCTTCCAATAAGTAAGCAACTTAAAAAATAATAATCTTCAAGTAAAGAGAAGCAAGGAAACTGACCAAATAACAAGTTAACTTAAAACTTACAGAGGGAAAGAAAGAAAGAAAGGAAAAAATCCTTGAAATAGGCCACAGAGTTTTGGCAAGCCAATCCTTGCAGACCAATGGGAAGGGCAGCCAGGAGTCCTACAATTGTAGAGTCAGGGAATGACTAAAGCATGAGCCAGACCTTGGCCAGTGCTACAGTCAAATATATCTGAATTCTTCAGAGGTTAAATGAATGATTACAGCAAGATTTCACAAGTACAGCAATCAAAGCTGAGAACAGATAAACCAATATTTGGGGAGTATTGTGAACAAATTACTTCCTTTAGAAACTATGAAGGTGCTGCCAGGATATCTCTATCGAAAATCAAAACACTACACCAAAGAAGCTGAGCCAATAGCCTAGAAATCATCCTGAGAGGCTATTGGCTAGAACTAGGAGAGACTCATAACCCAATTCCATTGTTCAAATTACTGGGAAAGGAAGTATCTACTGTGTAATCCACAAAAAGAGGAAATGAGAAAATTACTATTGTAAGACTTCAAAAATGGAACTGCTCAAATGGAAATGGAGTGAGTTTAAAGGGTCAAGGTATGTACCAACGTAACTTGGTATAGGTTTGCCTTCCCTTAGTTCCCCCGGAGGGTGCTTTGATCATTCTCTAGGAACCCAAATTTTCTTTCAGCTAAAAAGTTTTGTAATCTTCAATTGTGATCACAGTATGATTACACAGAGCTGAAATGTTTAGAATTTATGTACTTTTTGGAGTAGCTCCCTGTCGAAGAACATCCAGGAAGTTATAAATAATGTCCTTGCAGCCAAGATATCTGGAGCCTCAGGATCCATTTGTGTGTTTTCAGTGCTGTGACTTGACCCTATGTGTTGACGAGGCTAAGAGAACTTAAGATACCAGGTGAGACCTGCAGAATATGGACAAACATCTCCAAACTGGGGCACAGGTCACATTCTTAGCCTTGCTCAGACCGTCTCTACTGATGATGCTCTCACTGCTTATTAATATGATGGGAGGGGGGCCAAATTGAGGAGAAAATTATGACTTTTTTATTATTGAAAGTATTTTTTATTAAAATTATTTAAATGTGGAAAGGAGGCTTAACCTGTGAAAATTGTTGTGAGTGTTTACACATTTAAGTTGAGCGTATGATATCACATAGTCTACTGTGACATAGTCTCCATGGTCTGTGTCATAAATTACATGTACTGCAAATTGCACAATTTACAATGCCACCATTACAGAGTCAATCAAATCTTCTAAGATTCTGCTAGGTAGGTTGTGTGGGGGAATGTCCTTAGCAATATTAATAAAAAGGCCCAGAACAAAAGAGATCAAAGACCCACAGCACCCTCAAGAAATACCATTTTAAAATGAGAAGAAATTATTCTGCATTTCAGAAAAGAAACGTTCCCACGAGTTCCACAGGTTATGGAATCCCACAGGTTTAGACTGGAATTCTATTTTCATATTCCTCAATATGTGACCCAAGCAAGTGACGTAACTCTTTGAGTCTCAGCTTCCTTCCTGATAAAACAAGGAAATAACATCTCGCCCCTAAGACTATAATGAGAATTAAATGAGTCAAAAGTGAGGTGCTTAACACAGTGCTTTGCAAGCAGTAGATGTCCTTCAAGCAATAGCTATCACTGCTGTAAGTATATAGGTACAATATAAAGACATCTTTTTCGAGCTTAATGTGGATATGAAGGGACGACCCTCTATAACCCATATCCTACAATGAGAAGATAGTTGCTGACTTATCCTGCAAATCTCACTCACTGCAGCACGTCTGAGGTTGAGAAGTAAATACCAGCAATTTAAAGAACGATATGTAATGAACATTTTTTTCCCGCTCTGCATTTCTTTTGCTTGAGGCTTTTATAACGTCTATGTTCCAAGCATCCTGGCAGGGAAGAAAAATTAGTACAATAGTATTCTGGTTCATATTGTGCATAGCATAGTAATTTGCTATCTTAAGGGAAATTCTGTGATTATGGATCTTTGCATAGGAGCTATTGCTTAAAGCCAACTCCTTGCTGTGGTAATAGTTTTGCAGAATGGTTAAACCAACAGCCTTGACTTTTGTTTCTGGCATTAATTAGTTCATTATAAATGCTCCTTGACTGGCGATGGGGTTAAAGCCCAATAAACTCATCATAAGTTAAAAATATCGTAAGAGGAAAATTCATTTAATACACCTAACCTACCAAACATCATAGCTCAGTCTAGCCTACCTTAAAGGTGCTCAGAACACTTACATTAGCCTACGGTTGGGCAAAATCATCTAACACAAAGCCTATTTTATACTAAAGTGTTGAGTATCTCATGTAATTTATTAAATACTGTACTAAAAGTGAAAAACAGACTGGTTGTATGGGCACTCAAAGTACAGTTTCCACTGAACATGTATTGTTTTCACATCATTATAAAGTCGAAAAATTGTAAATCAAAAAATCTTAAGTTGGGGACCATCTGTAGTTAGTTCATTCATTCATTCAACACATATTGATGAGTACTTTCTGTCTGCCATGCACTATTCTAAGTATCAGCCATGGGAAGTTCTGTAAACAAAAATAGTGCAGAGGAAGGGGAGAGACAGTGACGCAGTGGGCAAAGGAATGTGCTATTTTGTATAAGATGTGCTACGAGCTGAGCAGAGACCTACAGGAGGTGAGGGAGGGAGGCCTGAAGGTATCTGGGGAGAAGCCTTTGAAAGAGAGAGGAAAAGCTCGTGCAGAGGCTCTGAGATGAATGTGCTGGGTGTGTCCGTGGCACAGCAAAAAGGCCAGTGTGGCTCAGGTGGCAGGAGTGATGGGAACACTGGGGAGGAGGTGGAGTGAGTGAAGGGCTGGGAAGCATCTTCATTCACAATGATCTGAGGAGTCACAGAGGGTTTTACACAAGGAGTGACAGCAGCTGACCTTTTCACGGCATCTCTCTGACTCCTGTATGAAGAAAGAATCCAATTTTAAAAGGGGACCCAGGGGCAATAGTAGCAGGGGGCGGTTATTGCAATCATCTGGACGTGAGATCCTGTTGGCTGTGGACGAGGATGGTAGTGGTAGAGGTGATGAAACGTGGTCAAACTCTGGTCATATTTTGAAGGCAGAGTCATCGGGATTTGATAATGGATTCAATGTGGAGAGATGAGAGCGAGGAGTCAAGGACCACTCCAGGGTTTCTCTCTGCACAACCATAATGGTTCATTTCATGTGTCAACTTGACTGGGTCACAGTGTACCCAGACATGTGGTCAAACATTATTCTGGGTGTGCCTGTGAGGGTGTTCCTGGATGACGTTAACATTTGAATCAGTGGACTGAGTAACACAGATGCCCTCCCCATTGTGGGCGGCCTCCTGCAATCTGTTGAAAGCCTGCCTAGAACAAAAGTGCTGACCCTCCCTCCAAGAAGAGGAAATGCCTCCTGTCTGACGGAGCTGGGACATTGGTTTGGTCCAACCCTCAGACTCAGACTGAAGCATGAGCGCTTCTTGGGTCTCCAGCCTGCTGGCTGTCAGACTGGAACTTACACCATTGGCTCTCCTGGTTCTTAGGCCTTCCGACTCAGACTGGACTGCACCTTAGCTCTCCTGGTCTGCTGGTCTCCAGTTTGCCAACAACAAGTCTTGGGACTACTTAGCCTCCATAATCTTGTGAGCCATTTTCTCATAATAAATCTCTTACTCTGTTTCTCTCTCTTGGCTCTCTCCATCAGTTCATTTCTCTGGAGAACCCTGAATAATACAGCAACCAAAGTACTGCATTTGGCATTTATCAAGATGGAGAAGAGTGTTGAGTCAGTGAGAGGAGGCTGCTATAAACATCAAGATTTCTGTTTGGCCACGTTACATTTGAGATGACTCTTAGATGTGCAAGTGGAAATGTTGAGTAGACAGTTAGAATATGAGTCTGAGGTTTAGGGCAGAGGTCAGGACTGGAACTAGCAAGGTAGGAGTTTTTATCATTTGATAAAATTTATATCCATGAGACTAAATGAGATCACCTAGGGAATGACAGAGAGAGAAGAGAGAAGTGGTACAAGGACCGAGCCCTCTGGTACTTCAGTGTTTGGAGATCAAGAAGATGAAAGAGGTCTAGCAAAGGTGGCCGAAAGGGAGCTTCTCGGCAGAAGGACTGAGAGGGCAGCCTGGAAGCCAGGGGAAGAAAGCGTTTCAGGGAGGAGTGAGTGATCAGCGACACCAGATGCTGCTCACTTCTGGAGCACTGAGGGTGGGCTGTTAAGTGTGGCATCATGGAGATCACTGCCAGCCTTGACAAGAACCATGTCGGTGCAGTGGGCTCAAGATATAATATGAGAAGAGGAAGTGGAGACAAGACAAATATAAAAATACATCAAGAAATTTTGACACAGGCAATTATAAAGGTGGGGGTAATAGCAAGAGGAGATTTTGAGGTCAGAGAAGGTTTTTCAAAGATAGGAGATAGTACAGCATATTTGTATGTTGATGGGAATAATCCAGTAGAGAAGGAAAATTCTGTGACATTGGAGAGAGAGGAGGTGGAGAATTGCAGGTATGAAATCCTTATGCAGGTGGGAGAACGTAGTGTTAGACAGGGGCTGGGCAGATCGACCGCAGTATTAATAGCAGGAGGGAGGCCGGACAGATGGAACAGGTGCACGAAGGTTAGTGGATTCGATAGTGGGTGCATGTGAAAGTTCTCTCCCCAATGGTTTCATTTTCTCTGTGAAGTCCAGATTTCACCAACCTGGGTTTCAACCCCAGCTCTGTCACTTTTTACCAGCTGTGTAATTTTGGTCCAGTTACCTAAATCCTCTGAGTCTCCAATTCCTCATTTGTAAACTAGGGATCAAATAGCATTCACCACACATACAGGACTGTTGCAAGGAGAAATTGTGATAATATTTACAAAAGGCTTTACCCAGTGCTTGGCGCATGGTAAATGCTCGATAAATATTAGCAATCAAAATTAATGTTATGCAACTTGTGTGCCATTCACATAGAGTTAGGAAACAAATATAGTACCTGAGCTTGTAGACACTAGGTGTCTTACGTGAAGTGCAGAGTGTTTCCTGAAAACAGTGGTTCATCCTACCAAGAGAAGAGAAGTAGGATGATACTTTAGTTAGGTACTGATTTGTGTTTGACCCCTCAGGATTTTCCTGTGACCCCAGACCACACGCACGCGCGCGCGCGCGCGCACACACACACACACACACACACACAGCAAAAATGATCCTTCATATCGTCCTGTTTCTGAGCGTTTTTTTGTTTGTCTCTGTATTTTGTTTTGTTAGAACCAGAAAGCAAAATTACTAATAGTCAACAGTTTTTCCTGTTTCTGTTATTAGTGGTTATTTTCATTTTTTTTGGTTTTATCTTGTTTTTGGTAAAAAGCATAAAGCTATTGATGAGATTATGCCAAATGTCTTGGGCAAGAAGATTTTAAGGAGGGTGGTAGATAGATTTTTCGTGGGCCTGAGCCTGGTTGCCCTCAGATGCAATTCTCGCTCTCTCCCTACTCTGCTCTGGATTTCTGGGCAGGGGACCTAAGCTCACCCCCACCTCAAGGTTGCCTTTTGCAGGCTTCTGTGACAACTGATTTTATAGTATGTTTGGTTGATGGGAGGACTCCAGTAGGAAACTGGAGGAAGGAAGAGAGAAGCCAGGGTATTAATATTTCCCTGTTCCCTCTTTTCTCAGGAGGCATCTTCAGGAAAAGTTGCATTTCCTTGAAGACTCCAGATCCCTCCAGACAGATACACTGAGATTTCAGCTTTTACTCAGGGACTGTTCTCAGGACTCCTCACTTTGTCCTTCCACCCTAGAGAAGGTTGCAGCTTCCTGCTGTGGCTCATCTTTGGGTAGCCTCACTGTCTTCTATGGGCTTCTCAGTTCTTCCATTACCCTGGTAACCAATTTCCTGCATTACATTCCCTCTGTTTCAAATCCTGAGCTTTGTTTTGGTAGGACACTGACTGATGGTGCTTGGAAGAGCTTCTGCCAAGAGTTCCATAAGTAATAAGAACTAAGCTCCAGCTTCCGGGAGTGTCCCAGGCAGTTGACAGTACCTAGAGTAGTGATTCAATTCTGGCTGCATGTTAGAATCACCTGAGGGGTTGACAGAAAGAAAAAGCAATGCCTGGTCCAACCGACTGGACTGGTGTTGGGTTGTGACTGGACATTGGTGTTTTCTCAAAGAGCTCCTAGAGTTGAGACTGCTGCAGAGGAAGCGTGTGTGTGTGTATGTGTGTGTGCGCATGCACGCGCGCACACACGTGCTATAAATATCAAGAAAGCTTTCTGCTTTCATGTGACCATGCAGCCTTGGACAACATTGGTACCCAGTGTGGACCAATAATCAGAGATACATCCAGAGAAGACTTTTTCCCCCTATTTTATTGAGCTATAATCTGTATGCAATGAAATTTACAGGTCTTAAACGTACAGTTTGCTGAGTTTGGATAAATGTATACACCCATATAATCCATACTCCCACATGCATCTCCAGATAGAGGCCATTTCTTTTACCCCAGATAATTCCCTCATGCCTTTACTTAGTGAATTCTAGCACTACCAAGAGAACCACTGTTTGGATTACTATCAACATACATTAGTTTTATCTGTTCTAGGTCTTCATGAACAGATAAAACTATATTCATGAAAGCATACAGCATCTACAATTTTGTGTCTTGCATCTTATACTCATCACAGTGTTTTAAGCCTCATCAATGTTGTTGCGTGTATTAGTAATTTATTCCTTTTTATTGCTGAGTAGTAGTATTCCATTGTATCAATGAACCATAATTTGTATGTTAATTCTCCTGTTGGTGGACATTAGGGTAGTTTCCACATTAGGGCCATTATATATAAGGCTGCTATGAACATTCTAACAGAGTTATTCATAATAATGTTGGGTTTTTCATAAAAATCCTTTATCAGATTGATGAGGTTTCCTTCTATTCTTAGAAGGGTATTGAATTTTACCAAATGCTTTTTCTGAATTTATTAAGATTATCATTTTTTCTTTATTTTGTTAATGTGAATAATATTGATTAGTTGTCTTTTTTTTTTTTTTTTTTTGAGACAGAGTCTCACTCTTTTGCCCGGGCTAGAGTGCCGTGGCATCAGCCTAGCTCACAGCAACCTCAAACTCCTGGGCTCAAGCGATCCTTCTGCCTCAGCTTGATTAGTTTTTAAATGTTGAAGCAACCCTACATTCCTGTAATAAACCCACTTAGTCAAGATGTGCTATTTTTTATAATGCTACATTTTATTTGCTAGTATTTTGTTAAGAATTTTTGCATCTATGTTCATGAAGAATATTACTCTATAATTTTCTTTTCTTGTAATACCCTTATCTGGTTTTTATATCAGGCTTATACTGGCCTCATAAAATGAGTTAGAAAGTATTCATTTTTTCTCTGAGTTTGTGTAAGGGAGATGTTATTTCTTCCTTAAATGTTTGATGAATTCACCAGTGAGCTAAACCTGGTCTGGAATTTTTTTACTGGGAAGGTTTTGACTATAAATTCTATTTCTTTAACAGATATGGGACTATACATATTTTCTATTTCTTTTTGTGTCAGTGTTGTTATCTTTCAAGAAATTTGTCATTTTCATCTAAATTTTCAAATTTATTGGCATAAAATTGTTCATAATATTACCTTACCCTTTCAGTGTCTGAAGTATCTGAACGGATGCTTCCTCTTTCATTTTTGATATTGGTAATTTGTGTTTCCTTTTTATTCTTGATTAGTCTTGCTAGGGGTATATCAATTTTATCAATCTTTTCAAAGAAACAAATTTTTATTTTCTCTATTGTTTTTCTCTTAACTATCACATTCTTCTCTGCTCTTTATTATTTCTTATTTTCTGATTACTTTAGGTTTAATTGCTCTTTTTTGTAGCTTTTTAAAGTAGGCACCTAGATCACTGATTTTAAATATCTCTTTTCCATGGGGGGAAGGGGGGGGCAAGGGCAACATACGTAACCTAAACACCTGTACCCCTATAAACAACAAACAATAAAAATAAATAAATAAATAAATAAATATCTCTTTTCCAATAAAGCATTTAAAATGATAAATTTCCTTCTAATCACTTCTCTAGTTGCATCCCACACATTTTGATATATTGTATTTTCATTATCATTCATTTTGAGATATTTTAAGTTTTTTCTTGTGATTTCTTTTTTGATCCATAGGTTATTTAGAAGCATGTTGCTTAATTTCTAAATATTTTGTGAAGTTTTCAGATATCTTTTTGTTACTGATTTGTGATTTAGTTCTAGGTGATCAGAGAACTTACTCTGTATAATTTAAATCCTTTGAAATGTATTAAAACTTGTTTAATGGCCCAGTGTGTGCTCTGTCTTGGCATATGTTCCATGTGCATTTGCAAATAAAGTACACACAGTTGTTTAGCATAGTGTTCTATAAATGTCAGTTAGGCACAGAGTTGTTCAGATCTCTTATACCCTTATTGCCTTTTTTTTTTTTTTGCCTAGGTTTTCGATCAAGGACTGAAAAAAAAGGTGTTAAAATTTCTTACCATGATTATGGATTGTCTACTTCTTCCTTTAGTTCTGTTAGTTTTTGCTTTGTGTATTTTGAAGCTGTTATTAAATGTATATTCATTTTGAATTATTATATATTCCTGATTAGTTTACCTTGTGAAATGTCCCTGTTTATCTCTGTCGATATTCTTAGCTCTGAAATCTATTATGTGTGGTATTAATATAGCCATTCTAGCTTTCCTATAATGAGTATTTGCATGGCATATCTTTTTCTAAAATTTAAGTTCTAACTAATTTGTACTTTATGTTTAAAGTGTGACTCTTATAAACAACATATATTTGTGCCCTGTTTTTATTTAGCTTGACAATTTCTACCTTTTGATTACAGTGTTTAGTCCACTTATATAAATGTAATTAGTGACACCTTAGGATTTAACCCTATTATTTTGCTATTTGTATTCTATTTGTGATCTGTCCTTTATTCACCTGTTCCTTCTTTCTTGCCTTCATTTGGATTAAATAAATATTTCTTATTCCATCTTATCTTCTCTGTTGACTATTAGCTATGCCTGTTTATTCATATTTTAAAGAAGAACTACAATATACATTATTAATTTATTAAAGTCTACTATGGGCTGGGTGTAGTGGCTCACACCTGTAATCCTAGCATTCTGGGAGGCCATGGAGGGAGGATTTCTTGAGCTCAGTAGTTCAAGACCAGCCTGAGCAAGAGTAAGACCCCATCTCTACTAAAAATAGAAAAACTAGCCAGGCGTGGTGGTGCATGCCTATACTCCCAACTACTTAGGAGGCTGAAGCAGAAGGATTGCTCGAGCCCAGGAGTTTGAGGTTGCTGTGAGCCAGGCTGATGCCACGGCACTCTGGCCCAGGTGACAGAGTGAGACTCCTCCTCCTCCTCAAAAAAAAGTCCACTATGAATTCAGTATTACACCACCTCACAGATAACACAGTATACTTACGTCATATACTTCCCTTTATTTCCTCCTGTCCTTTCTACCAGTATGGTCATATGTTTTACTCCTGTATATGTTACAAACCTCCTCAATACATTATCGTTTACATGTTAAATAACTAATTGTCTTTTAAATAAAGTAACAATAAATGTATTTTATATATTTACCTGCGTGTTTATCATTTCTAGTATTCTTCATTCCTCCATGTAGATCCAACTTTTTGTTATTATTTAATCTCAGCCTGAAGGTCTTCTGGTTTACATTTCCTGTGGTGTAGTCTATTGCAATAAATCCTTTCAACATTTGTTTATATGGAAATGTCTATATTTCTACTTCATTTTTGAAGGATTTTTTGCTGAATATAGAATTTTAGGTTGACAGGAACTCCCCACCCTACTTTCAGCCCTTTAAATGTGATTCCGTTGTTTTCTGGTTGCATTGATTTTGATGAGAAGTTAGTGGGTATTCTTATCGTTGTTCTCCTGTGATAACGCTCCCTTGTAAGAATTTTTTGTTTTGCATTATTGTTGTTCTTAGCAATTAGACTATGATATGACTAGAAATAGTTTTCTGTGTGTTTATCCTACTTGGAGTTTATTAAGATTTTTGAGGCTTGCAAGTTATTTTTCATCAGATTTGGAAAAAGTTATTATTTCCAAATTTTTTTTTGTCCTAGTTTTTCTCTCCTTTCTTTCTGGAACTACAATTACAAATATGTTAGATTTCTTGACATGATCCTACAGGTCACCAAAGGGATATTTATTATTAAAATTTTCTTCTAAAATTTGGATAATTCCTTTGGACTTGTTTTCAAGTTTACTGAGCTTTTTTTCTGCAGTGTCAAATCTGCCTTAAGCCTATCTAAAGAATTTTTTATTTCATATATTGCATTTTTTGCTCTGAGAATTTACAATTGTTCTTTTTTATGGTTTCCATTTCTTTATTAGGTTTCTCCTCTGTCCACACATGTCAATTATTTTAATTCTTGAAGATATTTATAATATCTGTTTTGAAGTCCTCTCTCATTAATTCTAATATTTCTGACAACTCTGGATCTGTTTCTACTGACACTTTTTTTCTCCTGGATATGGAACACATTTTCCTGTTTAATTGTATGTCTAGTAATTTGTTATTGCGTGCTGGATTTTGGGGAGCTATTTGGTTGAGAGTCTTCCTTTAATAAGTGCTGAATTTTTTTTCTGGATGGCAGTTAATTTACTTGGTCTGTCAGTGCTATGGTTTGAATGTGTTCCCTCCAAAATTCATGTGTTGAAACTTAGTGGCCAATGCGATAGTATCAAGAGGTGGAGCCTTTAAGAGGTGAGTAGGTCATGGGGACTCTTGTGAATGGGATTAAGGACCTTATTAAAGAGACTTCACACAACATTCTGCCCTCTTTTCCCCTTCCATTTTTTCCACCGTATGAAGACACAGTGTTCCTTCCCTCTGGAGGATGCAGCAACAAGCAACAAGACTCAATCTTGCAAGGAGAGACTATACCCCTCACCAGGTACTGACCTGCCAGCACCTTGATCTTGGACTTCCCAGCCTCCAAAACTGTGAGAGTAATTTCTGTTCTTTATAAATTATCCAGGCTCAGGTGTTTTGTTATAGTAGCACAAACGGATTAAGATAGTCAGGGTTTGGTTTTAGGCTTAATTAGGGTAAATCTACAGTCGTTCTTACTTTGGGGCTAGAGTAGCCCTACTCCTAACATTTGGTCACTAGGAAGTCTCAACTAATTGCTGTAAATTTTTGATGAGGTCTTTACTTTCTGTTTTAGCAGAGCTGGAATATCTCTGGAGTCCCCATTCGGCTCACACTCCATTAGTAGTTGTCTAGAGTCTCATCCTGAACACATGCAGCTTAGCACCCAGCCAAAGACTCAAAGAGTCCCATATTCAAAATTCAGGGCCTCTCTCTTCTCAGGTACCCTACCCTGAAAATTCCAAGCAGCCTCAGAATTCCTGAACTCTGATCTATCTTTTTTCTGCCCAGAAAACTACTTTATTCCTTTTGGGCTCTACTTCCCTGTCCCTTTATTTGCAATATGCACCAGGCAATTTTTTTTCCCTCAAATACTGAATTTTTCACAGGGATGAATGGGAAATTCACCTTGTGTATTTTCCTTCTCTTAAGGATTATACCCCTCTATTGCCTGCTGTATAATGCCTGCAAACCAATTCTTTTCATACATTTTGCCCAACATTATAGTTGTTTAAAGTGGGAAGGCAAGTCTGATATCTATTTTTCTATCACAGCTGGAATTAAAAGTTGCATCCAGTTTTTGTGCCGCTGTAAGACACTAGGAATTTTCTAAGTCCCCAGAGGAGGAAGAGCTAGGAGGAAAAGAGGAGGAAGACATCCAAATGTTTAGGCTCCAAAATTTCAGCACTGGAAGACCTTAAGAGCAACGATCATATTACAAAGAAGGGGCTTGAATTTGCATGTGAAGACTACTTTTGTATAAAAAGCCAAGAAAATATCTATTGTCTGTTTGAAAGAGCAGGAGGATGGTTGCTGATGGATAATATAAAGAAGGTAAAGCCCCTTTAAGCCCCATTAGGCTGCAATGAGGCACTGAACACCTCTGTTTCATCAGCAGGGTGGGCGGGAGGTTGAGGTGAAATTTTAATTGATTGAAGAAGATAAAACAATGTGATTTTTCTTGTACAAAGTTTGGGGAATAAGTTTCAAATTCTCTAAAGAAACTCTCATAAAAGCAATCAGTCAAGTCGGTTTCATTGCTGTGGCCATTTATCCTCGTGAGATACTTAGCTGTAATCCTCATTAGAAAATTAAAGGAATTCCTAAAATGATTAAAAACCTAACCAAAGTGTTCCTACAAATTCTTGAAAATCACATGAGCAATGATTAAGTTTCCTCTCAATGTAAAGCGGTGAAACATAAACACTGAAGGAATTACACTTTCTCTAGCATGCTTAAGAGCAATGAAGAAGATAAAAGTGAGAATAACCTCCCCTTTTAACACATATTTAACATCTGCAACAATCATCCTGCTGATAATTGCAACAAAATACATTTTGGAAACTATCAGCTAGGCACCCTCTTTATAATTTTTAAAAGAGAATTAATTTTTTTCATCTTTAAAGGAGAAAAAAAGTCTGTTTGAAGATGTTCAGTCCTGATCACAAGTTTTTGAGTTCCTTGAGGACAAAGGAATCCACTCTGGCTCATTTCAGCAGTAAAATGATTTTATTTCAAAAAGAATTAAACAGCTGAAGGGCTCTAAGGGAGGTCCAGAGATGAAGGATTAGAGGCTGGAAGCCAGGAAATGCCCCCACCTGTGCTACAGAGCTGCTGGATGAAGTCATCACCACCCCCTGCTGGGGCCCTGTCACTGCTGCTTCTACAAACAGAAGGTCTCTGCCTTCATCCTTGCCAGATGGTGCAGGGCTTGCCTCTCACCATTGCCAGTGGAGAGAAGGAAAAAATAATTCTTCCCTTACCCTTTCTGCATTCTTAGTTGGAAGAAACCCCTGTAACAAGAGATAGATTAACAAGAAAAAAGGAAAGAGAAGCTTAGTATACCCAGGAGATATTCAGGTGTAAGGCTGAAGAAAGAAAGCTTCCTTTCTGCCCTCTGAAGTTTCACTAAAAATGAACTAAGAGCAGACAGATTAATAGGAAAAGAATACAAATTTTATTTTAACATGCACAAGGGAAAATCACAGGAGTGGAACTACCCAAATAACCTAATGAGGTCCAGATAATCATATATTCTGCTTCATAAGTGGAGGGGGGCAGGTGAGGAACATATGCAATTCTTTTGATATGTGGTAAAATGTTTATTAGGGAGAGTGAATGGACCAGGGGACAGAAATTAGCTTGTAAGTGATTCACTTTGGAATTTGATATTATCTTGTTAAGAAGGTCATCCAGGTATGGTTATATTCTTAAGTCTTCTACCTGTGATAGATAAGCAAATTCTAGGGAGGGGATTAGGAGGCAATTGTGATTTCTTTGGCAGGGCCAGTCTTAAGGTAGATAAGGGAATATCAGAGTAAAGCATCGTCCAGAATTTGCTGATCTTCACGGCCCTTTAATTTAAAATAATCAGCATCCTCCTCCCCAGGGTGTCATACTGTGCAGTGAAATTCCCTGGGCTCCTTCACAGGGAATGCTATAGTTTGGATGTTTGTCCCCCAAATCTTATGTTGAAAATTTGATCCCCAACATTGGAGATGGGGCTTAATGAGAAGTGTTTTGGTCATGGGGGTGGATCCCTCATGAATGGCTTGGTGTGGTCCTTATGGTAACGAGTGTGTTCTTGCTCTGTTGGTTCCCTCGAGAGCTGGTTGTTAAAAAGAGCTTGCCTTCTCCCCTCTCATTCCTTCTCTTACCATGTGATCTCTGCACATGCCAGCTTCCCTTCACTGTCTGCCGTGAGTGGAAGCAGCCTGAGCCCCTCAGCAGAAGAAGATACTGGTGCCAGGCTTCTTGTGCATCCTGCAGAACTATGAGCCAAATAAACCTCTTTTCTTTATAAATTACCCAGTCTCAGGTGTTCCTGTATAGCAGTACAAAGAGACTAGACAGGGAATATCTCAAAGCATTTGAGTAAATCTCAAAGAAGTGGCTTTGACTTCAAGCTTAAATACCATTTCCTGAAACAAAGAAGGTTTGTGGGGAAGCCCCAGTTAGGGGAAGGTGGCCATTAAAAGCACCTTAGACAAGGATAATGGCACACAAAAAAACTTACCCTTATTTAAGTTGCTTTCTCTACTGATAAATGTTTTTAGTTTTGGAGTCATCTTTCTCTTCCTTGCAGGGAGAGGAGACACCCTTACAAATGGAGATTTCCTTTATAGATACAAATTTCTCTTACAAAAGGGTAATTTATACTCTGTTTTCAGAGCTTCTCCTGTGTCTACTATTTACCAAATAATCAGCTCAAAATGATCCTTATACTAAAGAGGCATATTTGGGGTACACATTCTGGTCTCCTATAGTCATATTTTGGGGTAGCATATTGTCATCTCTCACATGAGCTTTCAAATAAATTCAGAACAGATATATTTGATCAGTGGAGCTAGTTCCCATGTTGCATTCTTGCTACATAGGAGGCTGGGGAAGGGAGATTTTGGCTTCTATTCTAGGGTGAACTGCATTCACAAGGTGGGAAATTGCCCCAAACACAAGGAAAAATAAAAGAATAGATTAATAAAGGTAGGAAGGAAATACCTTATAAATTATTGGATTAACTCCCTTATTTTAAAAATTTGAGGAAATAAAGGCACATGGGATGGAAATGATTTACCCCAAGTCTACTCCTTCTCACCCTAGACAAAACCTTTTCAACTCGCAGGAATGACAAATACCCTGGACATGCCTTTCTTCTACTTCCACAGAAGATGCCTCTAATTGACCGTGATATTCATTCTCATAGAGCCCAGATTTGGACTCACAATATTTTTCAACACAGCCCACTGAGCAGCCATAACCACAATTGGCACAAGAAATGAACACTATTTGCCAACCCTGTACTGTATCAGGCTGACAATCGCTCAACAAATTCTTGAATGAATTAATGAATGGAGAATAAACAAGGTCTTGTATAATTAATACTCTCGGAGTCCACAAAGGATCTTTTAAGTAATGTGTTAGATGATGCGTTTGTGAATTAGTAGTTATTATGCCATGTTGTCTCTATTTGGGCTACTGGCACCAATTCATGATTTGTATACAACAGCTAATAAACACCAGGCTTTAACTCATTGTTGCACTGTCAACAACAGCACCCATCTCCCTCCCCATTCGTTCAGATGAAGATTTTTCTCTTTGCTATTTTCAAGTGTCAAAGTGGGTAGGATTTGAGCTTGGAGATGTTTCTTCCTGGCATGGGAGGCTGTGACTACAAAGATGCTACTGGACTCCTGTCGTTTCCCTTTGGAGGTAAACTGATGGCAAACCAACTCCCTGGCTTCTCTCACTGCTGAAATCCAGTGTGGGTTTGACTAAACTGTATTAGTGTGGATCTAACCCAAAGATGACACAGGACTGGTTCCCTGCTTAGATAATCCAAAGAATGTAATGAAATTGGTATAAAGTGGTCATGAATTTTGTTTTTGTTTTTTTAAATAAGTTTTGCTTCTTCAACTTAAACTGGCTTAATTAAAAAACAAGAAAATTTATTGTCTCATTGACAAAGACATTGAGGAATGGATCCAGTTTCAGGCAGTTCCAGGGACTCAAACAAGGTCACATTTGGCTTTTGTCTTCTTTGATGCTGGGCCTTATCCTCAGGCTTCAGACAGTATCCTCTGGAAGCTTCAAATTCATACTTTCCTAAACTCAAATCCACTGGAAGAGACAGCACTTCTTGGTAGCTTCTATATAAGTATTGGTATTCCCTTCAGTTGAAACAATTTGGTACATATGAACATTCCAGAACCAATTACTGTGGCTCGGGCGACTCAGTGCTCTGACTGGCTATGTCTAGATTATGTGTTCCATCCTGGATCTGAGGTTGGAGCCAATAGTGTTACATCTAGACACGACGAATGTCCTCTACAAGGGCGATTCAAACACTATCCAGCAGGGAATAGATGGACACTCAAAGAGGCAATTGGAGAGAGTTTAATGAAGTGACCCCACAGGGGGTGTGGGAAATGCTAAGGAAACCAGCAAGGGATGGAGAAGCACCAGGGCTAGAAACAGTGGGAAACTAGTTCCTCCCCTAGGCCTGAAGGTGTAGGAGGAGGGAGTTGTTATTGGAACTGGGTGAGAGGGGTAGCCATGGGTACGAGCCAGCAATCGGAGCTGCGACCGTATGCAGAGGAGCACAGCCATCAGCGTGGCACAGCCCAGGAGGGAGGGAGTAGAAGGACCGCATTCCCCCATCCCTCTCTCCTCCCAACTCCCCATCTCCTGCCGAGGCCTCTGATTGATCAAGTCTAGCCAGAAGCCCAAGGGCAAGGAGCCTGGGTTACACAGTCTGCAGAGGTCAGTCTCATGGCATAAAGAGCAGGGCCAGAAAGGGCTATAGATTGGACCTGCAAAAGGCGGCAGAACAACCAGCACTTGTTGTTTCTCTAAACAAAGAGTTGGAAAACTGTGGCCTGTAGGGGTGGAAAGGGGATGATCCCTTTCATCCCCATCATAAGGATCATAGCCAACACCCCTATGACAAAAGACAGGTTAACAAGAGATAAGATTAGCAAATTTATTTGGTCATAGTTTTACATGACATGGGAGCCTTCAGAACGAAGACCCAAAGATACAGGGAAAACGGTCCATTTTTATGCTTAGGCTCAATGAATAGACAGCCACGTAGAATTGTGATTGGACAAAAAGGGTATAATCTAATGGGAATAGATTGAGCAGGAAACTCAGCAGGGCCCATCCATTCAGGTTCTTCTTGGCCTCTCTGTGCAGCATGTCTTCCTTCCTGGTATGGGGCAGGACACTTTCTAGAATGGGGGGCTTATGACCTACACTTAAACAAGGTGGGTCAGAGAATTTCTCTATGGCCAGTTCTTACACAGAAAGGCAGGGGAAAGTTAAAGTAATATTTTTATGCTCCGTGGCCTGCTTTGGGAAAAAGGGGCTCTGAGTTCTATGATTGGGCTTAGGGAAGAGGAATTCTAGTTTCTACGCCTAGCCTTGGAGCAGAATGAGGGGTGAGAGAGCAGGAGCAGGTCAGAGAGAAACTGTACTTCTGAGGTCTCCTCTTTGGGGTATCATTTTCTAATCCCCAACAGGCCCATGGGCCAAATGTGGCCCACCGCCTGTTTCTATAAGTTTTATTGGAACACATCCAATAAGCAAACAATTGTTTAGTGTCTGTAGCTGCTTTTGAACTACAGCAGCAGAGTTGAGCAGTTGCAATAGAAACCATGTGGCCCACAAAGCTTAAAATACTTACTATCTGGTCCTTTACAGAAAAGATTCACTGACCCCTGGCCTAGGCCAACACAGCCAATGTGCCTGACATACAGATGTTGTATAAACAAAGTTTTAGTGAATAAAAAATAAATGAATGACAAAAAGCATTGGTGACAGTCATAATGTGAGTGAACTTGAGCATCAACCCTGTGAGATCACTGGGACTGCAAGGGCCTCCCAAGCCAACTCCTTTTATTCCAGAGTTCCCTGTGTGACCTACTCCCTTCCTCTGTGGCTACTGCTCCTGTCCAATTGTCACTGTACCTCCTGATCTGTGCTGCTGCCTTGTCCCCATGGTTCAGTTGATGTGGTCATTTTCTTTGGCGGCTGTACCACTGTTGCCCCACCAAGGCCCTGGAATTTAGGAAAGGGTGTACTCCTAGGAGATTATAATGCCTTTTTGACTTCCAAATGGAGCTTGCTTTTCCCATCTTTATCTCCGTTCTTTGGGATAACTTTGGACAACAATCTCAGAGACTAAAAGGCCACTCCATACATCACCCAGCATTGTCTTCCCTGCCCTATCAACCTGGGTGCCAGTGTGGGATGCAGGCACTTGGATTGTTTCCTCTCTTGGGGGGAATTCCTTGCTCACCCAGGGCCCTCCTCATAGTACTTGGGACCCTCTTTACTTTTGTGCAGTGTTAATCCTGGCAGTGCAGCGCCATGTTACCATTCATTCATGCATGAATCCATTCACTCAACATGATGTCTTCCAGGAAGCCACTCACAGTTACCTTCAGTAGCTGCCTGACAGTCATCTTAACACCTCACAGTTTTTGAGATGGGATGCAGATGGGCCCTACTTTATGCCCTGCTCATGACCCTTACCCTAGATTTTGTTTACAGTTGTTTAAAGACAGCCAGGCTACACGAGCGACAACAGGAGCGTGGCACGGTGACCAATGAACCTTAGCCCAAATTAATCCAACACACTTGATGTGCAGAGTCATCGTTACTGCACTGCAAGGTAATCAGGCACAGATGGCACGGAATTACTGTAACTGCTAGTTTTACCCAGTCCCAGCAGGGGTCAGAGAAGAGAGGAGAAGGGCAACTGGGAGAAGCTGAAAAAAAATGCTGAGTCGTCTTTAAAGACTGTGATGATCTTTAGAGATGTGGGGCCAGTTGGTGAGACCAGAGAGAATGAAAGCACTATAAACTGGGAAGAAGTCAGATGGAAGGGAGACTGGGGACCCCAGCGCCAATGTCGGGATTTCTCAGGATGGGGGCAGACAACGGACAATGCATTGAGGGTGGTTTTGACCAAACCCCTCATGAGCACAGTGTAGTAATGAGTACACTGCTACTAACTAACCAACCGTCTCTCAAAGTCAGTGAGATGCAGATCCGCCCCTTACTATTGGCAGGAAGCCCCTACTTGCTCATCTTATCCAAATGAAGAAGCCTATTTCAATTCCCCAGCTGAAAGCAATCAAGTTTGTGGGTGGATAATGAAATGGGAAAATGACTTTGCAGACAGATTCTCTGATTTACCGGTGTACACGTGAGCGTGTGCATGCACCGGCGAATGCACACACACAAACACACAGACACACACACTTTTACCAATCCTCTCCCAGGAGTCTTCAAAACACAAATCCACTCACGTTAGTCTCCTGCCTAAAGTCTGCCAATGGTTTCCCGCTGTTCCTGGACAAACTCCGCGGTGGCTCACGAGGCCCTGCCTGATCTGCCTGCTGCCTCCCGCTCAACTTTCACGTCTTGCCGATCTCATCTTGCATTCTGTCTTCCACCCAGACTGAACTGCCACTCACCTCCTGCCAGGAACCATCCCCTCCCTTATCTCATTTCCTTATTAACTTCTGCATGTCCCCCAGGTCGAGATTCACCAAGGCATTCCTGGATGTCTCAGCCAGGTAAGTGTCCCTTTACAGGCCTTCCCCGCACCCCCTCATCTATGCCCCTGGCTGTGACACTCACTACGGTTTAAGATAATTGCCTACACAATTGCTTTCTTCCCAGCCCGTCTAGATGAGGACAGGGACCTCACCTGTCTTCACTCACCTGTGTCCCCAGCATTGAGCACGTGTCTGGCACAGAGAAGAGGCTAAAATAAACACACTGATGTGGTGGATGGGGCTCCCTGGACAGGAAAAGCAAGATCACAGTCCTCACTACTCACGCCCATCCCATTTCTTGGCACACGTGCAGGTTGGTGGCTGGGTAACTTGTTTTCTCAGAAGCAGAAAAGTATTTTTATCACAAAAACCTGAATTCCAAATGTCCATTTTCTGATATTTAAAGATAAGTCACACCCTATAGGATGTGAAATGAGGATTTCCTTTGATCTACTTGCAGCCTGGCTCTGAAATGCTCTGATCTTTTCCATTCCCTTTCAAACAAATCAGAGTCTGTGTTATGTGGCCACTAAACCGATCATAATTTTCTGTGCCCAGAACAATAAACCAACAGATGTTTGGAAAGGGCATTAGAGGAAGTGAAAAATAATTTATAGGAATACAGTGGAGCCAATAGTTTAGTGCCCCCAAAACAATCATCTTTAAGAACATAAAAAAAGAAATTGCTTCCGACTGCAAAAAACTTTAAATGCCACCTTCTAAAAAATATATACCTGTTAGAAACAGAGAGAAGCTGAACTTCTATCTTTTTGCTATCCACACTCTGTGGGATTTTTTCCATTCATTTTTCTGACAAGGCCCTTCACACCGTGCAGTCTCATGGGGGCCACTTTAAGCCATCTGAGTTCTCTTTGTTATCAATAAGGATTTCTTTCTGCAACTGATACAGACTCAGTGCCTTAATTAAGCACTGCACTTCAACTAGATTTTTTTCTCAATATGTTGTTTTGTTGGAGCTGGGTATGGTGGCTCAAGCCTGTAGTCCCAGCTACTTGGGAGGCTGAGGCAGGAGGATCGCTTGAGCCCAGGAGTTCGAGGCTACAGTGAGCTGTGATCATGCCACTACATTCCAGCCCAGGTGACAAAGCAAGACCCTGTCTCTAAAAAAAAAAAGTTTGTTATAATTCTATAGAACTTTTTAGGTGGCATGACCATTTGGAGCAGTTGTCCTCAATATCTAGCCCAATTCTTGTTAATGTATAAAACCAGCTTGGTTTATATCTGAGTCCTCATGTTATTTTAGATCATGTGTCAGATAGAACATTGCGATGTGTGGATCATGTGACTTGGAACACATATGCTCTCTGAAGCTTGGGTGTGATGTCAAGCCCAAGCTAATGAAAGGTTGCAGAGCTTCCAGAACTTGGGAGACCTCTGACCCTGGGGGCATATAAGAGAATAAGCCCAGGGCAGTAAAGAGTTTCATTCAAAGAACCCATAAAGTCGTGAAATCAATCAAGTATTGAACTGTAACTGTGCATGATTTTATAGTAACTGGGAGACACTCTTGTACTTAAGCATTGCTGACATTTTTAGTATTGTTGTGAGTCTTTTAAAGTTTTCAATTGTGCTACCCACATTCTTTTATTTAAAAGTACACTGCAAACACAAAAAAACTGAGAACTACCACATTACAAAGAACATTAAGCCCCCGGTCTCCTATTTAAGGCTAAGGAAACTAAAGTTCTAGGAGAAGGAATTTGAGGTTGAGTATCACAGCTTGCTCAGGGTACGTATATATAGTCAAGATTCGAATTCAATCCTCAGGAAACCCAGTTGAGAGCTGTTGCCACTACACCTTATTTCTACTGAATCTATAAACTTAGGTCACCAGGGTTAAAAATGAGTAGGAAAAAAAATATATCTAGTAAAACAGGTAAGGACTTAATCAGATCCCTGCCCACACTGAGGATGTGTCTACTTGGCTCTTAAACTGTCTGGGGCACTGTGGACCCTCTCCTTCAAAAGCAATCAAATTAATGAAGACCAAACCTGTCTAAATATTTGTGCTAAGAGTTGGAAATCTTGCAGAGATAAGCAAGACTTAAGTTCGCTTGTCCTTGTTGTTATAACTTTATGGGATTATTGCACAATACACGATGGGTCTCCATTCACAAGGGTAAGCAGGGAAGGGCAGGGCATTTGGGATATTTGAAATTGGGTGGGACAGGGATGAACAGCTGAAGAAATTTACCTGGCTATAGCACTGACCCCTAAGGGGAACACTAGGAAGCACATTTTACAGTACCCAATTTGACCTCAGGTGTGCTACCTGCAGGTATTGGTATATAAGGGCATGCAATTCAGCTGATCAACTGAGGCAGTGGGGATCCAGGTGAAAGGTACTAAAGGCAGATCTCTCTCTCCAGGAGACGCTGAATGATAACTGCATTCACAGCAAGTCCACAGCCACGGTTGAGGGAGACGGGTAACAAGTATCAAGCCTCAAGGGACAGGTGTGGGAATATGTAGGCAGGAGTCAGGCACTCGCCCAAGCAATCTGGGGCTTTGAAAAGGAATCCATTTCCGGCAAGATTGTTGGGAGGTGAAATGCAGTTGTAAGACAAGGCCAATGGGTAGTGGCCGGGAAGTGGCCAGTGAGACCCTGTGCCTCGGTGGGCATATCAGGCACCAAGGATGTCATGGCGATCTTTGTGGAATGAACATATTTGTTATACACAATACTTGGTTAAAATTTCTATTTGCAAGTTTAATAATTTATATTTTAGAGTCAAGAAATGACCCAGGAGTGTCCACGTGTCCAAAACATGAAAATGGTTTTGTCAGAATTCCCCAGTCAAGGCATCATGTGCCAGGTCTCTATGTCCCTCCCACCCCTCTGGTCCCACCCCCTCAGTTGGCCACAGCAAACAGGTTTTCCTTCCCCCTGTGTTTCTGATGGTCTGATGGACCATCTTGTTAATGCTCCCACTTCCCACCAAAGCACAGTTGATCTCTCCCACCTTTATGACTCCATATCTCAACAAATGTATTTAGGACAAGGGCTAATATTCAGCCATCGTGTACCAGGTTGGCCACACTCATTGTAAAATTATTGAAACTTCTGTACGGGCTGACAAAAACCTTCTGTCCCAAGATCTCCATATGCCTCCTTCCCCCTGCTCCCATGCCACCTGGGTCCAGACCTCCCCAGGATCTGGTAACTGAAGGATTAATGCTGGGAGCCGCAGGACCCTCCCCAGTGTCCTGGCCAAGACATTCTGTTGTTCTTACTGAGTCTTGGGAATTCCCGAGTTGAATCAGAACATCCAGCTAATTTGCACCTGCGACTGAACTTTCGGGGAATTCTTTAGTTCCTCTGAGTCTTAGTTTTCTCATCTGTGAGATGGAGACAGATGTCTACCTTGCAGGGCCGCCAGTGAGAACTCTGTGTCAAAGGGCATATGCGCTTTAGATTTTAGTAGCTAGATTGTGATAATTTTGAATAAGACATTTAGCTGAGCAAGGATGCTAAGAAAATTCCGGATGAAGAAAGCAAGGTCTGGCCAGCACTAACTCAAACCACTTGGGCTGACAAGACTCTGCTGTTGTCCAACGTTGTTGTGCCCACCACTAAAGGTGGGGAGGCCAGGTGGGGTCTACTTTCCCAAAGCCAACATAGTGGCCTAATTGGCTTCTTATCTGACTTTACTTGTCTGAATATCCCAGGGCATGTGAGAAAGCCCAGTTTTCATTGTCTTTGTTTTTTCCATAAAGCTCTTGAATGGGCATGTGAGCTTGACAGCTGTAGTCTTCTGAGAATCTGAGTTTCGTGGAAGTTCTTAAGAACTTCCAGGCACTATTCCCTGGAAAATGTGAGGTTCCTGGGGATTAGCAATTAAAGCTTAAAATTTTGGTCGGAGTTAAACATCTAGAAAGCTGTTCCTGGGAATTGTCGTCAGCACCTTCTTAACTGGCTGCCTTGGCATTGTCTCAGGGCTGTGGTCTCTCCTTTGGATCTTGGAGCAATGACAAGCCCTTCTCCACTGACCAGAGCCCCCTTATGGGACAGAAGATAAGCATGAACCTCCGGCTTGTGTTTCCGAGTCAGGGAAGTAAAAGGAGCCTAACTGTGAGGAGTTGTGTAGATCATACTCACATTGGTGTCAGAAAGTGCATTTCTGTCCAGGTGATTATTGCCCTCAAAAGCTCTTCTTCTCTCCTCCCTTTCCTCCACCTCCATTCCAACCCCACAGTGAGGGTGAGAGACGAGATAACAAAACTTGGTTCTTCTCAGATGGACACCTTTGTTCTGGGCTCCAGAGGGCAAGCTCTAGAACCAGGCAAGCACTTGTGTGTTTGCATCCAGATGGGCAAAAGCTTGGATGGCAGGACTGGGGTTGAAACAACACCCAAGGACCACCCCATGCCTCCTCCTGGAAAGCTCTTTCCTCCTTCATGCTGCGATTAGAGTGAATGTCACTCTGCCACTCACATCCTGCGGATGCATGCATGTGCCATCTTCCCTGGGTGCTGGCCAGCTCCCCGGGAGCAACACAGGACCTCCAGTCCTGTAAGCACGATGATTGGAGAGATCTGTGCTAAAATTGCAGCTGGCGTTCTTGCCCTTTCCTGCTTTTTCATTTCGTCCCATGGCCCTTCCACTCTTCAAATGAGGCCCTTTTGAGTTTTTGCCTGAGAGATGGAATCGAACAGCAGAAGAGAGGAAATGAGAGCTGCTCCTGACTTTTTCTTCAAAAGTGGAGCCCTTAAGAGGAAAAACAACGACAACAAAAATTCTGAGCATGACAATAGATTTGGATGATCCCATGAGAAAGAGGAAAGATTCTTCTAAGTGTTGTTCAGACGCTGGGTGGAGGGGTAAAATTACAAGGGGGGATTGTGAATACACAGACATTTGTAGAAGCCTGAAAAAGGGAGGGCTGCATTTTCTTCCTAGGCAGAGCCTGGGGAAATGGTAAGGTCAGGAAGAAGAAATGGCCCAGAGATGAGACCTGACTCCTTCTCGTCTCCTACATCCATGTCCTGTTGCTTCTATCTTGGAAGTAGTTCATGAATGAAGGCAACTTTGCTCCCTTTTCACAGCCGCTTCCCCAGGCCAGGCAGTGATGCTGCCATCAGAGCTTTGACACGTGCTGTCCTTCTGAAATGCAAGTGCCCTTATTTCTTCCAAAGCACTGCAGTAGATGTGCATTGCTCTCAGGGGATAAAATCTAAACTCTTTCTCGTGGCTTTCAAGGCTTTCCATTACAGATTACAAACCCGAAGGCTGCAGGCTGATAGGTTTTGCTTGGCTTATACAGTGCATTTATAATTTTCAAGTAAAGCCGATGTTTATAATTTTGAAAATGTTGTATACTAATCAAAAATTATGGCTTCTTTTGAAAAATCGAAATATCTGGTAACTCTGGGCACACATTCCCACATGGAAAGAAGTGGCTGAAGCTGAGTAGGGGCCTCCCTGTCTGTCCCAGTCCTTTCCAGCCTGCACTATGCCTGTGTCTGGTTCATGAAGGTTCCTGTCTGACACTGTAGACAGGTAGGCTCTTCACGACCCGCCTCTGGTCATTCTCCTTTTTCATCTCTTCCCTTGTGCATGGTTGGTCTGGGCAGGCTAACTTCTTTCAGTTTCCCTTTCCCCACTCCCTACACCCACATACGTACAATCTGGGCTCTCTCTTATCTCTGGGTCTGTGCATGTGCTGTTCCCTCTGTAGGGTACCCCCTGCCCCAACCCACCTTTAGGAATGTCCAACTCATTCTTTGAGTCTCAGCTTAAATGTTCCTTTTTTAGGAATGTTTGCCCTGACCTCACCCACCCAGACCTCATCCCCAAGTCACGTTTTAATGTTTTAAGATTCCTTCTGAAGAGCCCCCTGTGGTGTAAGGCCTAAAATACAGGCTCATACGAAGCGTAAAATTAATATTTCTACATCTGTGAAGAATGATGTTGGTATTTTAATAGGGATTGCATTGAATCTGTAGATCACTTTGGGTAGTACAGACATTTTAACAATGTTGATTCTGCCAACCCACGAGCATGGTATGGGATATCACCTATCTCCAGTGAGACTGGCCTTTATCAAAAAGTCCCAAAACAATAAATGTTGGTGTGGATGCGGAGAGGTAGGAACACTTATACACTGCTGGTGGGACTGCAAATTAGTGCAACCTCTGTGGAAAGCAATATGAAGATACCTTAAAGAGATACAAGCAGAACTACCATTTGATCCAGCAATCCCATTACTGGGCATCTACCCAAAAGAACAAAAGTTGCTCTGAAAAAGACACCTGCACTCGAATGTTCATAGCAGCACAATTCACAATTCCAAAGATGTGGAAACAACCCAAGTGTCCATCAATACATGAATGGATTAATAAACTGTGGTATATGTATACCATGGAGTACTATTCAGCTTTAAGAAACAATGGTGATATAGCACCTCTTGTATTCTCCTGGAGAGCACTGGAACACATTCTACTAAGCGAGGTATCCCAAGAATGGAAAAACAAGCACCACATGTACTCACCATCAAATTGGTATTAGCTGATCAACAATTAAGTGCACATATAAGAATAACATTTATTGGATGTTGGGCCGGGGGGGAGGGCGATGGGCATATGCACAAACAATGAGTGCGATGCGCACCTCCCCGGGAATGGACACACTTGAAGCTTGGACTTGGGGGGAGGGAGGGCAAGGGCATCATATGTAACCTAATCATCCGTACCCCCATAATATGCTGAAATAAAAAATAAATATAAATAAAATACAGGCTCAATATCATGTGCTGCCTTGACTTCTGATAAAATCAGACGAGCCTTGAATGACCCAACTGCAAGCTCCCCTCTCCACTCTGTGGTCAGGGACTAGGTCCCCTAGCCAAACAACCTCCTAATCAAGCAGTCCAGGTACAGTCCCTGCTTATTCCTGAGTAGTGAGTTTCAGTTCCCTGCCAAACCATGGAATTATTCAAACAAGACAATCATATCCTCATGCAGGAACCTGGGGCACCTCACCCTTTTGATATTACAAATCCTGCCTTCCACAGCTTCCGATGGTTCATTCTGTTCCCTAATACAATTCCTGAGTGGCATGTGGTGTCTTCCTCCCCCGGGCTGTGAGTTCACATGACTAATAAATTGCTGTTGGTCTCATCTGGCAAATAGATTGGGAATTCCTCCTTCAGCAATGGGGCGGATAGCCCCACGTATGCCATAACTGCTTGCTTACTTGCCTTTCTCTCACACTAGACCATAAACTGCAGGAGGACAGAGATGGGATATATTGTTTGTCTACAAATCCCCAGTGCCTAACACAGAGGTTGACGCATAGCAGGTATTTAGTAAATTCTTGTTGGAACTTTCTCAGCAGGATGACAAGAACCTAATCAGTGGCATTATCCAGCCAGGGCACAGGAAATGAGCTTGCATCAGAGATTATCGAGGAGGTTTGGGCTGGCTGACACTGTACCTCCCAACTCTAAGATTCTGTGATTCTAGCAGTTTGCCACTTTGTTTCTTCATAGAGTTATGGTATTCCCAGCCCCACCGAGTAGTACAACATTTGTTTTCTACCAATCCATCTCTCACCGCAAAGCAAGCGCTCATTTTTCAAGAAGCAGTCACTAATGCTAAACTGCCTTTGTTTTCAAGAACTAGGGACTGAGCTAAATGAGCAGGACATTGCTATGCAAAATCTGCAGGGCATGCAGAATGAACCACCATTTGTTCTAAAGAGTAGTATCGCGGCCCCTGGACATTTACCAGAAAGAAAACCACCATCTGCAAATGGGTTAGCAACAAATTGATACCATTTCCATGTGTTACTAATGCATTTCTAGAAATGAATCTAATCAAAGTGCTATTTTAGCAGGGAGGGTGTCCTCACTTAAATCCAGAACACTGTTATGGTCATCTCCAGATTTTTTAAAAGAACAAATTCCAGGTGAATTTCTGCAATATGCTATTTAAAAGATCTTGGAGATATATATATATATATATATATATATATATATATATATATATATATATATATAAATAGTAGTGACACCAATGGGTTATCACTGAACATTGTAAAATATCTTGCAACATGATGGCACTTTAGGATAAATTTGTAATTTTCAAGAATTCACCACAGTTTTTTCTTTCATTTATTGAGTTAAAATCCAAACTATTTCAGAGCCATAAATGTTGCAATTTACATGCCAGTCAGACCAATCAGAGAAGAAACTTTCAATGCTTCATTTTAGGTTGTGAAACTAATTTGGCTAAGTTCAATTCATAATTTGATCAAATCTTTGGCTTATGTAAACCTTAATTTTGTTCAAACTCTATTCCAGGGGCTAGGAGGGATATGAAATAGAGATAAAATATCAGAACAAAAACACTAACCCTAAGAGGAAGACAACAGAATGAAGTGGTTTGGAGCTCAGGCCTTGGATTTTGACTGTCCTAGGTTCTAATCTTGGCTCTGCCACTTACTAGATGACTCAAATTTGAATGAGTTACTTAACCACCCCCAACCTCATTGTCTTAAACTTGCAACAAGGAGAATACTTTATGTCAGAGTGATGTGAGGATTAAAGGTGGAAATTCATATAAATACTTATCATAGCTACTGGCACACAAAAAGCGTTCTGTAAATGTTAACTGTTCATGTAGATTATTTTCACAAAATGTTCTAACAATGAAATCTTTGAAAATTAGATTCTGTGAGTAGCTGTTGGAATCTGAAATTTTCCTCTTGAATTGCCATTGCCATTGGCTCTCCACCAGTTCCTGTAATTTAATTAATGAACAGACGACTATGCCAATTCTAGAAGGGAGACAGCCCGGGAAAAGTAAAGATGCTGTTATAGACAGTGACTCACTGTGAATCAGGAAGGGACATTGTCTTTCAAGTCATTTATGAATCAGAAACGCAGCCAAGGCATGGAGCCTTCCAGGTAAAGCGATTATGGGCACACAGAAGGCCGATGATCTCCTTGGGTCTTGCTTGGGGCATCAGCCCTACCATGTACTGTCCCTTGGGACTTGCCCTGCCATGACTGGGCTTGGCCATTCGGAGTCTAAGATGCACAGTCAGGAGGCTGTAATGATAGTGGGTGTCTGGAGTGGTTTTGAGGTTCCATGGATTGTTCTCACCATGAGACCTGACACAGAAAAGTGGGCCTTGGCACTGGCATATTTTCATCCCTCTCTTCAGTGCTTGTCCTCCTCTAGCTCGGACTTTCTGAAGCACCAACGCACACCACTTTGGATACTGATTAAGTCGGGCAGCCCTGTCTATCCTACTTATTCAGAAAAGGACAATTATTTTTACCTAGATACAGACAAATATGCCCAGTATTCTGAGGATTATCTCTCCCTTACTTGGAGGAAGGCAGGTAAGAAAGTATATTTTTTTACCTCCCAAAAGGCAAGTACTTAGGATGAACAGGGAGAAGCATAATTTTTTTTATTATGATCTCCATATCTAAATTGTTACAGGTTAACATAATCTGTATGCACAATTTGGAAATACACAAACATCCTGTGGGCAGAATCACGGCTGTCTTACTACTGTTGTATGCCTAGGACCTAGCACAGTACCTAGAACATAGTATGTGCTCGTGAGTGTTGAATGAATGAATGAATATGAGCTTTCTCACTTTTGTACCACTGTCTGCAATCTCTTTCTATATTTGTTCACTTGGTAAACTGCTCATCCAGAAAGTCTCTTCTCAGTTGCCATGCACTCTGAGAAATAATTTCTTTCACTCTAGATAGGGGAAGGCCTCTCTGCCCTCACTACTGTAGTATCTAGTACTTCCCTCCACCTCGAGGCTCCCGTATGCAAACAACAAAGTCCACTTTGGCTTGTCTAAGCAGAAAGAGACTTGTCAAAGGATATTGGGTGGCTCACAGAATTTTTAGGAGAGATGGAGGACCAGGTTTCAATGCTATCTAGTCGGGAGTAACAGCCAGGAAAGAGCTCAGCCACGCTAGCTGCTTGCGTGCGACACGGCGGCTGCTGCTGATCCTTAACACCGATTACCCATTGAAGACCTGAGGATATAAGCATGGCTACAGCCACCTCGGAAGAACGAGGCACCTCTACCACTCTTCTGGCCAGAAGATTCAGTCTCCCTGTGTGTGGTGGCCACTGCATGCCGATCACTTCTGTTCCCACTTGTACTAGCACATCTGATTGGAAGACCATAGGCTGAATACCAGACCCCCAGATGCCAGAAGTTCTTGGAAACATAAGCTTTAGTTTTCTAGTCCCTGTGTAACAGAGATAGCCAACTAAAAGGTATGTTGAATGAGCGAACCAACTATATCTGCCACACTCCATAACACCACTGTCTCCTTCACTTGGTATGACTTCCTTAAAAGCAGGTATTTTGTGTTGCTCATCTTGTATCCCCAATATCTAGAACAGGTCCTGCTATATCATAGGCTTTTAATGAAAGATGGTGGAAATAAAATGAGCTGATATCAGTACATTGACCTTATAAAATTTATCCAGCATATTACTGGGGCATATCACTGGGAAATTTCAATCCCAACCCCATGGACCAATATTGGTCCATTGGCACGACTTTATGTACCAATAACATTATTACAATGAATTTAAATTAAACTCAAATGAAATACCAAATGATTTCTGTTCAAATTCTGGCTCCAGTATTTAGAATCTATGTGACCTACAGGGACAGATCCAGATTTTGTAGGGCTTGCAGCTGATACAATGTTGGGGGCTCTTTAAGAAAAAAATACAAATATATGCATTCAAAATCAGTACAGGGCCTTGGGAGAGGCTTGTGTAAATAAGGGGTTTGAGCTTAAACTTTATTAGTTTTGTGGTAGATCTGCCTCTATTTTCTTCACCTGCAAAATCAGCATAGTAGTCATTACTCCATGGAATTAAGGGATATATATTTTATAGATGTATAAAATCTATATATAGTACCTTATATTGGTAGTCAGCATTCTAGAATTATTAAAAAATGGTAACTTGTTGTGAATATTCAAATGTAGAGAGGCCATATAATCATTAGACTAAAACTCTTGTCTTTTCTTGAATTTTATCTGATTAATTATGTATGCATGTGGACAGATTCCAGTGAACTTGAGTCTAGGCAATCACAGGCCAACAATACAAACTCTCAGAAGTAACAGTAAAACATTGCAATGCAGCAGCAGTCATCAGCTGGGAACTTGGCAAAGACAGGGAAAGTAATTTGAGGGACCAAGGCAGATAGGGTGAAATGTTGCAGGTTTGAATGTCGACAAAGACTTCATCCCACTACATCAACCTTTTTAAAAAGTCTTTCAATAAACACAGCCTAGTTTGATCCTCATGGCACAGACGTGCGGCAGAGTATTGGAGATGACCACCCTCCAGAGGGCCTTGCTCGGCCAACTTCTACCATAGCCTATTTTCCAGAGAGTGGAGAATCAAGCCTATGCCTTCATCATCATCATCATCATTGTCATTGTTTTCATTGTCATTGTCAATAGCACTTATTTGGTGCCTCCTAAATGTTGGATACAGTGGCGAGTACCCTACCTGTGTTTTCTAATTTAAACTACTGTTCCATTATTTTCATTTGACAGCTGGAGCTGAGCTTTACTATCTTGACAAAGACTTGAAACCAGTGTCTCAGCACCTATGATATTTTTGTGCATTTTGGTCACTATGTTAACAGATTTGGAACCCATCCTGGAATCCATAAAAGGTTTGGAACCTGCAGAACAATTATTTAAGAGCCTGGCCTGCATCTGGAGTGGAACCCCACCTCCTCTATAAGGGAGCATATTGTCCTCAAAGATTAACATGGATAACATCACCAAGACTACAGATGAATTAGATAATTTCTGGGGCTGTGTTTTATTTATCTCTGTGTTGCTAATGTCTTATATAGTTGCTGGCAAAATGTTGTGAGATAAGGGAGCAAATGAATATTTTGGCCATGAAGCGAATGAGGGATGGGGCCAGGAAACACAGATCTCTGACCCCAAGCCTGAGTCCTATTATGACCAACACCCTTATTCCCTCTCTATGTGGGTTTGGCTGCTGTAACAAAGAGACCCAATATACAGTGTCTTAAACAAGACAGAAGTTTATATTCTTCTCATGTAAAAATCATGTAGCCAATTCAAGAGAGAAAGGGGCAAGGGAAGGTAGGCAAAAAATTCCTAACCAGGAAGTTTCAAATATCGCTTCATATGCATCTACTAGCCAAATTAGTCTCATGAGCACATCTACCCACAAGAGAGCCTGGGAAATGTAGTTTTGACTGTGTGGGCATACACCCATTGAAAACTTCTGTTGCTGTGGAAGACAGGGAAGGGTGGTCTTGGCCACAGAGGGGCAAGCCACTGTGTACAGTGGGAAAAGGACTAAACTTAGAGACAGGTATATCAGGGTTTCCACATCTGCAAAATACAATAATTATAAATACCCTGAGACCCAATTTTTTTCAACTCTAAATGCCAATAATGCTAATTAGCATTTATTGAGCATGTATGGTGTTGCAAGGGCTATACCATATACTTTACATGTATGATTTAACTCAATATTCCTAATCATCCACTAAGGTCATCATTGTTATGATCTCTTTCATTTTAGAGATAGGGAAACTGAGCCCAGAGAAGTTAAGGTTTCATAGTGTGTGAGTGACAAAACCAGACCTGGGCTCTCCGACTGCATAGCCTGGAACGGAGATCATTGTGGCGTTTGCAGGACAGGCTCGCTGCGAGCACGGAAATGATGTGAGTGGCACCGTGCACAGTGGTCCTCTCCGCCTTCTCCAGGGAAGGCAGTGTGTCTTGCTGGGGCTCTAGGCTGCCTGGCCTGGGTTGAGTAAGGAACCTGGCTTCAGAATGGGGATTATCCAGAAACAGCCCCTGGTTGCTGGAGGCAGGCTGGCGCTGAGAGGAGGCGGAATCCAGGTTTGAGAGAGAAGAGGAAAAAGCAATAAACGGAAAAATCACAGCTCCGCAGGCAATGGAATCTATTACTCAGAGATTAAAATGTCACAAGGAGTACACGTCAGCTCCAGACCTTGGAAAACATTTTTTCCATCATAATTACTCCTCGCCACCAACACAGAGGACTATTTCCCCTCCTAGGGAGGAGGTTGCCCCAGTTGGTGCCTTTTTAACCTCCTGCAGACCTCAAAAGTTGCCTCTTAACATTTATTCATGGTATTAACGATGGCCGGCACCATGAGCACTCACCATGTGCCAGCTATTTACAGCCTGTTAATCCTTCCGTAGCCCTGTGAGATGGGTACTACTCGCTTCACCCCATCTCACAGATGAGGCAACTGAGGCAGAGAGATTCTTTATACTGTCCTCCAACTTTTCCAGAAGTGTTATTTTGTTTCAAAGTACAAAAAACAAAAAAAGAAAAGAAAGAAGAAAAGAGGCAGTGTCTTATTTGGTTGGGAGGGGGGCCACGGTCACTGGGAGCTTTTACCCAGGTGGTCTCGAGCGCAAGCCCGAGATCTTTCTTGAACTTGAATTGCTTAACTACTTAACACTGTTATTCTACAGTACCATTTTTAAAGGTTAACTAATAAGTGGATGTGAATCATAATAATTTAATTTACTAACCCCAGCTGGGGTTTGATTTGATATTTCTTGGTCCGCCCTCCATACCTCATATTTTTGGCTTATGTCATGCTTCGATGTGAAAGAAAAAAGGGAAGCGTTGCCAGGTTCTTTCTGGAAGACCTTGTAGTTTTCCATTTTCCCACGAACAGAACTGGGCTACGAGGAGGAAGTTTTGGGGAGAGACTAAGGTCACACCCCTACGCAGATGAGCGGGGCTCAAATCCTTATTCTCCTCTCACCAGCCACGTGAGATTGGACATGTTACCTGACATCTCTCTGACAGGACAGGGACAGTGAACAGACCTTCCTCACCCCCGAGCCCTGCCTCTCCTTCCCGCATCCCCTCCTCCTCCTCCAACTCCCTACTTGCCGAAAGCGAGTAGCTGAGATTTCAGTGAGACCAAACTTTATGGAGACCGGGAGCCTCCTTGAGCTTGCTAAATAAATTAACTGATTTGATTAATTGTACTTTGTGCAAAATATATACAACATGCCATTTACCATTTCAACCGTTTGTAAGGGTACGGTTCGGAGGCATCAAGGACATTCGCAGCGTTGAGCAACGGTCCCCACCATCCATCTCCAGAACTCCTTTCATCTTGCAAAACTGAAACTCTGTACCCCTTAAATACTGACTCCCCACACCTGCCTGCCCACACCCAGCCCCACGGCAACCTCCATTCTGCCGTTTGTCTCTATGAGTTTGACTACTCTAGCGAACTCACAGGAGTGGGATCACAGAGTACCTGTCCTCTGTGACTGGCTTATTTCAGTTCGCGCGATGTCTTCAAGGTTCATCCGGGTTACGGCATGTCTCAGAACTTCCTTCTCTTTGAGGCTAAATACTCTCTATGCTTTTAAAAGTTATGTAACTGTATTAGTTTTCTAGGGCTGCCATAACAAAATAGCACAGACTGGATGCCTTAAACAACAGTTCTGGAGGCTGGAAGTCCACGATCAAAGTGTTGGCGGGTTTGGTTTCTTCTGAGCCTGTCTCCTTGGCTGGCAGATGGCCTCCTTCCCGCTGTGTCTGTGCATGGTCTTTCCTGTGTGTGCACATCCCTAGCGTCCAAATTTCCTCTTCTTGTAAGGACACCAGTAGGAAGGATGCCTGTAAGGAGGGTGGATGAGGACCCACCCTAATGGCCTCATTTTAACTTAATCACCTATTTAAAGGCCCTACCTCCAAATTCAGTCACATTCTGAGGTACTGGGAGTAGGGCTTCACTGTATGAATTTTGGAGGATGCAGTCCAGCCCCTAACAGTGACCTTCCTGAGGAACAGATGAAAATCATTATGGCCACCTTGCAGGGTGTTGGTTCAGATTATGCACACGAAGTGCTTGACACAGCGCTGGATCGCGGCAGCCTCTCTGCAGGAGCAGCTAGAGGCACCCTCTTGCTTTCCCAAGTTCACACATTAGGTGCTCACTAATGTTTGTCGTGTGTGCTACTTCTTTCATCTTGGGTTGGGTGGGGCTGGGCAGCCAGGAGGAGGAGATACCGGAACATACCATTGTGGGAAAGGGAAAAAATTGGGAGGCGAACACAGATTTCAACTATTAAGCTCTCCTGCCCCAGCCAACCTGGGTTACACAGCTCCCTGGTTTTCATGAAAGACAATCATTGCCATTGACTGAGCGTTGCCCGGCATCGAACTAGGCACTCTATACATGTTTCATTCAATCCTTGAGTAGGTACTATTAGTATCCCCACTTCTCAGATGAGAAAACTGAGGCCAGGAGAATTTAAGTAACTTTCCAAATCACACAGATGCTGAGTTCTGGAGTCAGCATTCAGACCCAGGTCATTGCTGTGAGCCCAAGGGCTTCTAATGACAATTACATAAAAATTGCATATGCATATGAATTAGAATGATAAAAGTATTTACATAATAAGGGGGCAAGATGAGAGGACAGGATACTGGCTATTTTTCTTTTATTTAAAAGTTTCCACTTCTTCAACTGTATTTGTGCAATTCATTATTTTTAATTCGAATTATTCTAAAAGAAGACTTTGAGTGCTGGGGTGCTCCTCTCTTAATAATTAAAAGACACGTGTACATACTGGCCCTTGGACACAGCTGCATAAAGAGTTGTCCTGATTGTCCTCACCTCAGATTTTAAGAACAAGCTTCTACCTGCCCCTAAGAGCTATATCTGTCTCCATTAATACTAATAATAGATCTCCCAAATATTAACTTTTTTCTTCAAATTTTTTTTTTGTCTCCTCTCTCTCCCCCTTTTTTTTTCCCCCCTTTTCATTTTTAAAGAAGCTCATCTAAGTGAGCTTGTATCAACTTATCCTTAGAATACGTGTGTTGCAAGCTCTGGGTCCCTCCAGTTCCAAGAGGTGTGATGGATGTCTTGGCTGGAAAGAACCACAGAAGGTCGGGCTATTTCGTTTGTTTTCTTGAGCTGTAGAATATTTTACTCTCAGTGTAGTAAGAAAACCCTAACTTCACCACACCCACCCATCCAAGCCAATTGCAAAGTCATTCTTCTAAGAAATTAATAAAGTGCTTATAAAAGACAATAATAAAATCCCTCCCTCTGCAAATCATCTAATTTTCTGGGTCTTATTGAAAGAACCGTCTTTTTTGTAAATAATCTCTGGCTTCTTTGGCCTAACCTTTGGACAGACACTGATCTTAGATGAGCAAATTCATATGAAATGTATAATATGAAAAGTAATTAGGTATCATTAATGCTCCCTCAACCACAATCCAATCTTACCTTTTCAGCTTCATGGAGATCCCACAGACATCTCCAATTCACCATGTCTTCACCAGACTGACCATGAAACCTACTGGTTACACAGCTCCTTCTGGGAAAGGTGGGCCCTTCTGCTCTTCCGGCCACAACTGTTATGTTGAGCCAAAGGCATCCAACACGGGCCAGACCTAAGGAGATTGCCAGGTGGTCTGACTTGAGGACTTGGCCCAGTTGGGAAGCTTCCTATTGGGTGGTAAATATCCAGTCCAATCATCTTGAATGCAAGACGGAGAGAATAGCCACAGAAACAGAGGCAGGAAGAGGAAAACCAGAACAAGGGAGAAGTGGAAACAGAAGGAGCCTTGAGCCAGGGTAGAACTGCTAAGGGAAGAACATGGTTTATCCTCTTTAGAGGAGGCCAGACTCCAGCAAGTGGAGTTGCTGTGGTTTCCTGGATAGTTTTCCTATTCTCTGTGAGGCCGGAATGCGTAGCTGCTGAGATGGTTTTCTTTGCTAACTCACTGCACGTGTGTGTATCTTTATCAAAAGCCCCCACCTGCTGAAATGTCCTAAAGCATATCATTGTGGTGTTTTGGGGTATTTTGTATTTTGTGCAACTGGAAAGATCCCCACACCACTGTCTAAAAACGAATTCATAATCTTCTCTCTCAATCTATTCTTTCTCATGTGTTGACTGTTGTGCTTTTGGTGTTACCATCCCAGTTCTTTGATTTCTCCCAATCTATTGCCAGAGGCTGTCAATCCATTTGGCAGGTCCTATCACTTCTATCTCCACCATGCACCTTCGACATATCTGGGTTGGTAAATATTCCCCTCACGTAGCTCTACTCTCCCGCCTTAGCAGACATCGCTAACTGATCACTGCACTCTTTCCCACTTTCCTGAGCAAGGCTGAAAGCAGAAAAAGCTCTAATCTGTGAAAGCTTATTACTTACCAGGTACTGTGTTAAGCATTTTGCATGCCTCATCTCATTTAATTCTCATAAAAATCCCATGAAATAGACACGATTGCTTTTTCCATTGTACAAGCGAGAAAACTGAGGTTCAGAGAGAGAGGAGAAAGACTGTGGCTCCTCCCTTTGTTCAGCCCTCCAATCTCTCTGCGTAGCCTCCCACTGCTGGATCCTAGATGGAGCCAGCTGGCAGGGCAGCCACGGAAGTGTAGTGTGCAGGGGCCAGCCCCTTGCGGTGCAGAGCAAAGCAGAAGTACAAGGATCGGCTCTGAGACCAAACAGAGAATGACTGGCATGAAGCCTTTCCAGATCCCACAGCCAAATGAATCTATCCTGACTCTGAAAGCCCAAAGCGCTTGATCCAGAAATTTTCTTTGGTACAACCACTTTTGATCATAAAGTGATATATGTGTATTTGTATAAGCTGTATATTTGCAAATCTTTTTTTCTTTGGTCTAGAGGCCCTACAGATCTATTGAGTCAGTGGAGTCACTGTCTTGCTGTTACCATGCTTTGCCCTGCGCTTTGCTCCATAAATAAGTATTGAATGATGAATGCTATATATACAGTGCCCATGCCGCTGCTGAGTATGTGGCAGTGTGCCAGAGGGCATGCCAAGCCACCTTACGTTTGCCTGGAGAGTTGATTTCACAGTAGGGTAAGTAATTTTAAACAGCATTTTTATATGAAAACAACAAAAAAATGGAGTCAAACATAGAATGTACATGATTTTCTCTTAGATAAAAATAAGTGACTTCAGAAAAGCCTAGGCTATTCATATATTCATTTTTTCTTTCATTCTTTTTTTTTTTTTCCCCCAGCAAGAGTTGACTGAGCATTTCCTACATGCCAGGTGCTGCTCTAGGCACTGGGAACAAAAACATGACCTAGACAGACATGACTCCTGTCTTCAGGGATCTTACAGTCTAGTGCAGGCTTCAATAAACTTGTTCTATAAAGGACCAGACAGCAAATGTTTTAGGCTTTGTGGGCCAAGCATTCCTTGTCACACTACCCGACCCTGCAGTTGCAATGTGAAAGCAGCCATAGACAATATGTAAACAAATGAGTGTCAATGTGTTCCAATAAAACTTTATTACAAAACAGGCTTGGGACCAGAAATGTTTTAGATGTAGGACTTTTTTGGATTTTGGAATGTTTGCATTATACTTACTTGTTGAGCATCCCAAATCTGAAAATCCAAAATTTGAGATGCTCCAATGAATATTTCCCTTGAGTGTCACGTTGGTGCTCAAAAAATTCCAGATTTTGGATTTTTGGATTAGAGGTGCTCAAGCTATAAATTTTAAAAGGAAAATCTTTATACTTTAATATCTTTAACGGCCCTTCCCCCCCCGCCCCCAACTGTTTTTTGAACAAGAGGCCTGCATTTTCATTTTGACTAGGCCTCAAAAATTATGTAGCTGGCACCGTCCAGGAATTAGGGTAAGTTTCCTTGGGGAAGTGGCAAGGCCTAAAAGCAAGAGGGAGCTTGTCTTACTAGAGCAGTGGTTCTCGAAGTGCCCTAACACTTAGTGTTCTCTCTGTGCCAGGCATGGTTCTAAGTGCTTTAAACTTAGAAACTCACTAAGTCTTCACAGCAACTCCATGAGTGAGGTACTATTTTTATTCCCACTTTTCACGTGGTAAAACAGGCACACAGAGAGATTAAGTAACTTACCCAAGGTCACACATAGCAATGGTGCTGGGATTGGAACGCGCAGTCTGACTGGTGGGGCAGGGGTGGATTCCGGGCTGGGAGTTCAGCACCACCTGAGACAGATCTCAGCCCTCAACACTCACTAATCAATTGACTGAGACAAGAACTTAACTTTTTGCAGTCATGATTTTTCTTTCTTAAATTAGTAATACTATAGTAATATGAATAGTAATAACCAGAACATAAGACAGTAGTTGAGAATCAATTGGGATCATTTATGTAAAGTCCCTTCTGCATGCATGGCACAGAGTAGATGGTCAATAAAAGTAGCTATTGCTGTAATGATAAGGTCCCAAGTGGACACAGCCTAAACTTCCCCAGCTGTCTGGAACAGGGCCTTAGCATGGTGGGCCATTTGGTGTGTCTCTTCTGTTCCCCACTGGAGTTTATGGGGAGACCTATTTCTGCAGCCCAGGTAACCAAAGGCGGCCCCTGTCAGTTCCCCAGGTATGCGGTGGTAGCAGCTCAGCTGCTACAGCCTTCTCCTAATGGGGCCTAGCTGCACCCCACAACCCCCAGCCTACCCAGGCTTCTCTCTGTGGGTTAGGCCAACCTGACCTCCCATCAATGAGTATGAGAATGAGGGTATTTACAGTTCAAGGATTCTTTATTGTTTGCACATGTGCCCTATGACTACTCTTGCTCCTCAAACCTTCAGGCAAAAGAAGCTACTGAAGGGTTTTCTGAATCATCCTTGAGAACAAAAAAGTTTCATGGAATCTTGGCAACAAATCCATTTCATTGTCTTGATTCCAATTCTTTGAAAACTCCATAATCCATGAAGGACAGCAGTGTGGTGGGCGTGGGGGTGGTGGGAGGGCAGGGGAGGTTGGCAGAGGGATCCTTAAGTCCCTGAGTTGGATACAGCCTTAGATTTGGTTTCACCCTGTTAAAGAACAAAATTGCGATAAATCGAGTTTACAGATCTAATTGGCTTAATTGGCATTTATTATCAGTTCGTGAATCAGGCAGCATCTCTATAAAATAGAAAAGGCTCTCTGATGAGCTAAGCAGAGTGGTGGGCTTTATTGGCAGAAAGGCTGGAGAAAGCAGAAACAAGGAATGAGAAGTGGATGGGTCGTTTCAAAGTCTCCTTATAGGGTTAGAACAAAGGGGACTTGCTTATAAGGTCGGCTCAAGCTGACTGGGCCCCTTTCTGTTGGTTGCTGTGAATCTCCCGAGCTTTGGAAAACTGGTCCGTTTTAAAGTTCAGTTTGATCATGTGTCCCCTAGCACGAGCGATTCCATTTCAGTTTGGTCTGGCCTATTGGAGCCCAGTGCAGAAGCTCAATGCAAAACGATGGCCTCCTATAAATTTTATTTAACAACCTGACCGCGGGGTAATATTGACCTAGATGGTACCATAGCTCAGAGATTCATTTCTCCCTAGTGGCCACTGTTGGTTTTACCAGACAGAACAAAGAGCAGCAGATCCAGGAGCAGTTGTTAGCCAACTAAGCAGCATTTCCCAGGGAAATGGCATTCTGTGAAACAGTAATAATTTAGCAAACATTTTAGGTCCTTCAGAAATGTTTCTGTTTTGGGCCAGGGGTGGTGGCTCATGCCTGTAATCCTAGCACTCTGGGAGGCTGAGGCCAGAGGATCTCTTGAGGCCAGGAGTTTGAGACCAGCCTGAGCAACAGCAAGACCCTGTCATCACAAAAATTAGAAAAATTAGCTGGGCATGGTGGCGTGCACCTATAGTCCCAGCTACCTGGGGGACAGAGGCAGGAGGATCACTTAAGCCCAGCAGTTTGAGGTTGTAGCAAGCTATGATGACACCATTGCACTCTACCCCAGGTGACAGAGCAAGACCCTGTCTCAAACAACACAAAACAAAGAAATGTTATCTATCTGCTCAGCACTTCCTGACTTTTTTTTTTTTTTTTCCCATTTGGATCTTTTTCTCTCTCACTATGCCTGTCTCCCTTTCTTCCTGGTCTTTCTCTCACTTTACCTGTTTCCTGCTACCCTTCTCCTCCTTCTCTCTTAACTGGTATGGTCTTCCATATGTATTGAATAATATGTCGATGTTCCCTGCTATTAATTTAGCAACTAGATCAATTGATATTCCAAATGGAGTGGCCAGATTTTACAAAACACACAATGCCCAGTTCAATTTGAATGTCAGATAAACAGCAAATAATATTCAGGACATACTTATGCTACTGAAAGTTCAGTACTTGTCCCCGAGGTTGAATCAGTGAGAACAAAGAATGAGGACAAGTGGCTTGAAGAAAAGGAAAGAGAAGTTTATTAATTTGCTGGCAAATGAGGAGGGCGGTAGACTAGTGTCTCAAAAGACCATCATCCTGTCTTTAAGCAGAAATACAGGGCTTTTTAAAAGGTGGGGGGTTGGCAGTTGGGGTCGGGTCTGTGTGACCAGTGTCACATATCATGGTTTCAGCCTATTGTTTACCTATAATTGTAGTTTCGATAGACTTTATCTCCGGTGAGGATGATCTTGTGACCCCTGTCCAAACAAATCTGTTGAGCCATCTCCTGTGGTTTAAGATGCTAGAAAACAAACAGCAAAGAACATTTTTCTGCCCCTTTGATTACTGGCATTGGGCAGGAATGAAGATTTTAATTCCCAAAAAGGGTGAGGGGTTTTAAAGAGACAACCTGTAAAACATTTCATTGTCCTTTTTCAGACCTTTACCTCTGTAACACTCAGACCAAAAAAATCATTTGTTGTGTACCCGAAATTTAAATTTAATGGGGCATCCTATACTGTACCTGGCAGCCCTACCCTCAACTACCCAATGTGGGCCTCAAACAATGTTTGTCTTATGAGTCAATGGCTCTTGAAAATAAAAAGATGTCCCATGCATATTCTATGATAAACTTGGTAACTCTCTTACATCAAATGATTTTTTAAAATGTGATTAACCAAAATTTCTTGCACTCCCTAGACAACAGAGAGCTTTTGGTCTCTTGCTTTTGCATGGTACCTGTATCTCCAAGGAGCTTTTCCCTGAAGGCAGCTGGTCTTCTCAGGGCACCCCAAGCCCTGCCAGCACTGTGCCATCCCAGAGGTCGGAGCAGGCTAAAGCTCAGGGTGCAGAGACTCCCAGGGTGGCCGGATTCCAATAGTGATGTCAGGCCTCTGTGAGGGGAAGGGTTAATTTTGTGGGTGGCAGAGAGGGAGGGGGCATATAAATTATAAGATTTTTCTTTCAATATCACGTATTTGACTGGTATTTGCTATATCCTCAGGATGACTGGAGGATGGGGCAGAAAACACTCTCCCTCCTTTGGCTCTATCTGGGAGCGAAGCTTGCCAGACAAGTGACTGCACACACTCCCGGATGATGTGGAGGTCTCTCTCTGCTGACAGTACCTTGCCCCAAGCCCCAACCGCCTTCCTGTCCGCGGGTGTCTGAGCAAACACCGCAAGCATGGGAAGGTCGCTGAGCGGCATGAGGTCAGCAGGCCCAGGGCCTTCCGCAAGGCGTGACTGTCTCCCTCCACACTGGGGATGTTTTTAAGTGACTCCAGAGGCTGCTGGGCTCAGAAGTCCCCAGAGAACAGCTCCCCTTCCCCAGGCTCTGACCTGGGCCGCAGCCAGGCACTGCTGTGTCCCAGCGGTGTGATCCAGGCCGAGCTTTCTGCTCTCCCTCTGGAGGACCGCCGTCCTTATTCAGTGCATTTCCAAGAAAGCAGTTGACAGGCTGGGCTGTGCTATTTCTGGAAGTGTTCAATAGGCCATCTTCTGGCAGGGACTGCTGCTGATGGATGGGTCTGAAGGGGAGATCGAGTGCTCAGCGCCATCACGGCCCCCGCCTATTCCGAGGTGCCTCTGAGCAACAGCCGTCCCCAAATGCCACAGGCTGTCAGCTGGCGGGGGCCTCGAGCCTCTGTGGAACTCGCTTCCTCCCTGGCAGGGCAGCTGCCAGCGGGCTTGCTGCTAAATGAAGACAGGCGCCCTGTGACTATAAATTATAAAACACATCAGCTCCAGTGGATGCATTGCATGTCCCACAGTAAACTCTGCAGGGGACACTTGGCCACTGCCAAAGGGCATTCTAGACAGCAGCTTTAACTCTCGTGGCAGCCACAAGAGAGCCACAGGAGACAGGCCAAGCCTGTTGCTGGGCAGAGGAGCTCTTGGCAACTCCCAGAGGTTGGAAATGCCCTCGACTGCTCAGCCCAGAGTGGACTAGGGCTTTGCAGCCTCTGCAATATTGACATTTGGGGTACAGTACTTCCTTGCTGGGGGCCTTCTATTCGTTGTATTATAGGATGTTTAGCAGCTATCCCTGGCCTCTACCCACTAGATGCCAATAGCGCCCCCCTGTGCACACACACACACAGTTGTCACAACAAAAACTCCTCCAGGCTTTGCCAAATGTCCCCTGAAAGGAGGTTGAGAACCACTGGTGTAGAGTAGAGGGAAGGGGATGAGGCCTGGGGTGATGCCAGAGAGAGGAAGATGCCAGCTCAGAATCTGGTCTCCAGGTGAGCTGTGAAGCCGGGCAAGTCACAGTACCCATGGGCCTCAGTTTCCTCATCTCTAAAATGGGAAGAAAGAGATCAAATCAAGGAAATATGGACATCAGATGAGATAAGGCATGCACTGCACTATGAGAGGTATTTAAGTCCCAGGTACAACAGTAGATAAGTGCTTAAATTCAAGGCCACGGCTGTCTTTGAAAGAGCGTAGCTGAGTATTTATGAAATCCCCGACGACTCTTACATTAAAACAAACAAATTCTTTAGAAAGCTTTTTTCTTCTGAATTCAAACAAGAATAAGTATGCTGCAGCTGCCTGAGGTTAATGAATGTGATTTCCCCTTGTATTCCTTGAAAAGGGCTTTGATTTTTTTTTTAATCAACACCCTAGGAATAGTGTCCCTGCAAAGAAAGAACAGAAAGCAATGGGGTGGGTGTGGGATGTCCCTTTATTGTCTTCACAAAACTAGCATCTTTTTTCTTTATAATGAGTAACAAAAACTGATAATGGAACACTGCAGCCCTATAGGAAGACACTGTTGCTTTAAATGAGCTTTGCTGTTATATAATTCTCTGGCTGACTTCACCCCTCCAGCTTTCAAGGAACTATAAAGAAATCTCTAAAGGCTAATATTTCTCCCCTTCGCACTGGCAGAAAACCACAAAGGGAACAGGTAACCCGGAGCCCCCTTGCAGGTAAAAGTGAAGAGCTGAGTCCTTGAGGACAGGGTTACATGTGTCCCCTCCAGTCTTGGGGACCTTGTCAAGCGCCAGGCAGCTGCAGCCCTTCTTTGCTGCACAGGCTGTGTTCTTTTGAAAGATCCAAGGCCACATTTGCTTTGGGAAACAGGACACTGCGATAAATCAAAGAAAACAAAAACAGCTTCATGTTCCATTACAGGCCCATCGAAAGGCTTTTCTAGGAAAAACCTTGATCGAGCTGTTCCTTCTATTTCCCCAAAGACCAAGATGTGAAGGGGGGATTGGGTGGGGCGAATAAGGAGGTATCGATGGAAGTTTATTCCCGAATAGTCCCTTCTAAAAAAGGCTTCATTATGTTAACTTGCCCAAAGCACCCGAAACGCCAGCCAGCTAACAGCAAGGGCTCATGGGAGAAAGCAAGAAAGTGAGCCTCCCGTTTCTGTCCCTGCCCCGACCCAAGGTGCGCACTCACTCCCACTGGATCATTCTGATCACACAGGGTCCTAGATGGGAGCTTAGTGGGGTGAAACTCTGAACCAGACAAAGGAACAGAGAAGGGTTGGAAAAGGCAGACAGATCAGCACTGCTGGGAAACAGACTGTCACATGCTTGCCTCGTTAGAAACGGTCACAGCGTAATTCTCGCACTAGGTAAAGACAGAGGCAGGGCTGAGACTGGGTGAGACCAGTGAGGCCCTGCCCGGGGTGCAAAATTTGGGGGCACCAAATAAACTCAGCAATAAAATAAATAATATTTTAATGCAATGCTTTTAAAGGAAAAGTAATGTCCAAAATCCACGATGAACAAAATATTCAAATTTAAAATCAGGATCTGGTTTCACAGGCATGGTATGTCTCCCACTGATCTGCACACACCTGACTTTGGCTTTGGAGGGTGTCTGCAAGGAAGCTCAGTGAAGCAGGGTGACTGAGGGAGCCCTGGATTCGGAGAGAGAAGAGCAGGGGACCTTGCGCACGTCTGTCTCCAGCCTCTCTGAATTTCTCCGTTGCAAAGTGGGCTTGATACTGGCCCCTTCCACCCTACAGGGCTGGTTAGGACCAAATGAGATCTCATTTCATGACAGCATTTGATAAACCATAACCTGTGGCATCCTTTCAACATATAGCAGAAGGCACAACGATAATACTGGTGATTATAGCAGTTGGTAAAACGGGAGGTCCTTGCAGACAGAAGGGGAGAAATGGCAGGAGAGACGAAAAGGGGTTGAGGTGGAGTTGGGGTGGGGCAAGGGACATGCAGAGTGGTGGGCAGTGGGAGGGCCTGGATCCCGGAATCTGACCAGTATCCAAATCTCAGCTCAGCTATTACAGTTTGCAAAACCTCGGCTCATTTTCCAACCCCTCGGAGCCTCAGTTTTCTCAATCTTAAAATGGGGATTATAATGGATTGACTGTGAAGTAATGTGTGCACCCCTTCTACCCCCCCCCCACACACACACGCACACCCCCTTCTCTGCATACCCCCGCCCCCACCCCAGGCTTCTCCCATGAAGAAAAGAGAAGGAGAAGGAGCAAGAGAAACAGGAGAGGCAGGAAAAAATATAAAACAATCGAGGGGGAAAAAAGAGAGTAGAGGAAAGGAAGAAGAAAAGGAAGAGGAAAGCGGGACGCAGATCCCATCCTAAATTGAGAACTCTCAGGGGACGAGTCAGTTCCAGTTTCCCTGGAAACATCCACATAAAGAATCCAGCTTGGCCGAGCACAGTGGCTCACGCTTGTAATCCTAGCACTATGGGAGGCCGAGGTGGGAAGATTGCTTGAGGCCAGGAGTTCAAGACCAGCCTGAGCAAGAGCGAGACCCCATCTCTACTAAAAATAGAAAAATTAAATAAATAATTATTTAGTTATTCTAATTAAATAGAAAAATTAGCATGGCGCATGCCCTAGTCCCAGCCACTGGGAGGCTGAGGCAGGAGGATGGCTTGAGCCCAGAAGTCTGAGGTTGCTGTGAGCTATGATGACACCACTGCACTCTACCCAGGGCGACTAAGACCCTGTCTCAAAAAAAAAAAAAAAAAAAAAAGGAATCAAGCTCAACAATGTATTTGAGATTTCTCTGTGCTGATGCATACAGCTTTCATTCACTTGTTTTACCTGCTGTAGAGTATTCTAGAACATGCTACCATTTATATATCCATTCTCCTGAGGGTGGACATTTAAGTTGCTGAAGGAGGCTTCGGCTGTGTTGGTAATGTTTTGTTTCCGAAGTTGGGTGGAGCGTACAGAGAAGTTCTACAGGTCCCTTTTTTCTGTGTTTGAAATAGTTGAGCTCATCTGGAACTCCTATGGATGCTGCCGAACTTTCAGGCCTTGCCCTTCGGTTCCGGGGCGGGTGGGGGCTTTTCTAGGAGTGGATGAAGCATATCCACACGGAGGTGTGTGCCCTGCAGCAGCCCACCCCTCAGAGGGGACAGTGTCCCTAGTGGCTCTGACTACCCTGAGCGAGCAGAGGTCCAGCCCTCACTGCAGTTTCCCAGACATAGCCCCACATCTCGCCCTGACCTGGCAGCCACATGGCTGGGCCACACAGGCAGTTCTGGACCCAGTGCTGGAAATACATGGAAGCTCAGACAAAGGATGTTTCAGGGAAAATGGTTTCTCCTTGAATGACTGAGCTCCTTTGAACAGAACAATGGGGCAGAGCTGTTTGTGAGCTGGGGAGTGCCAGTCACAGCTGACCCCCTGGAAGCTAATCTGCACACTTCCTTATTAAAGGACAGGAGAAAGAAGAAGCACCAAGAATCCAAAAGAATAAATATTCTGGAAATAATTCCTGTTTGTCTTTGGAATGTGTTCCTCCTCCCCTAGTAGATTTGTTTCTTAGAGACTGTTTGCTTTGGCTACAAAAGTCCGTCTGCATTCCCCAGTACCCACCTGCTCTGTGGGAGTGGCTGCCTCCCCTAAGGCAGCTGCGGGGGTGGCTGCAAGAGGGCTGACTGGTGTCCCATGCACAGCCAGCCTGCTGTGTGGATAACCCTTTAATCCGCAACTCAGGGCTGGGACTTGGGGGCAGGAACTAGGGTGAACGAGGAGTGAGGCACAAAATCTTAGGGGACCTCCCAAAACTCAGTGATATGTTCATGCAATATTTAAAAAAATTAAAAAATAATGCAAAAAATTCCATGATGAACAAAGCATTCATTTTAAACATAAAGGCAGGATCCATGCAGAAGCCCAAGTTCACTGCTACCAGGAAGTGCTAGGAGCAGAGGTCTTTGGTTTGTGAATCCTGGCACCATGTCAGGCCAGGGAGGAACATGTTCCTACCACCCCGCAAACATGCATCTACCCCACAGCATGGTGGCAGGGCCAATAAGCCCGGCCCAGGGACCCAAGAACAGATCTGGGTTCCTCCCCTCCCCCTCCAAAACAAGCCAAGCTGGTCCTCCGGGGATCTACTCTGGAGGTCCCAAGCTGACTGCTGGAGGCTGTCTTATTTAGCTCACGCAACTTTTCTTATTTTTGTTTTTTAATTACTTACGAACATGTAAAAATTGTGAGATTCTCATAAAAATCCCAATTTTTAACCCATCGTTAAAAATCCCTGCTGATTCTGTGTGCCCCCCCCGCCCCCCAAAAAAGAATAATTAAAACAAAAATCCAAATTTCCAGCTAGTCTGGAAAAATCTAAATATTTGGCAACTGACAATAATAATAATTCCCATTAATAGAGAATATACTCAATGCTCATCACAGTGCAAAATACTTCTTGGGATTTTTTTTTCTCTTTAAACTTCCACAGCTATTGTTTCCTCACTCTCCCCATTCTACAGGTGATAGATCTGAGGCTCAAAAAACGTAAATTCCTTCTGCAACATCACACAGCTAACGATCAATCACCTTGGCCAGGTTCAAACCCAGGCAAGTTGGACTCTAAAGCTGACGCTCTCGAACTTCTGTATCTTCCACTGTCCTGGAAGGTACGGACTAAACTCCTGGTTTTCAAAAGTGTGGCAAGCAGCCTCGGGGCCCTGGGTGAGCATGCATGGGGTGAGGGACCGACTCCTGGCCTCCACCCCAGGAGGCTGGCTAAGAGCAGTCAGAGCTATTCTTTTCCTTTACTTTTTTTTAAACCATTTTATATATTGAAGTCCCATTCAAGATTTCTTTTGGAAAAAAATTCCGTTACTCAGAAACAAAAACAAAACAAAGCCACAAGCCCCAGTAGCCCCCTTTTTATCTCCTCTCCATGGTACTATGGTTTCCTGGATCATCGGGCAAACCTCCTTCGTCTCCCATTCCCAACTCGCCAGCTCTCTCTCCACGTTACTGCATCACTTCCGGTTCTGTCTTTGAGCAACTGAGGCCTGGCTGGGCCACAGCGCTTCCTCTAAGATCTGCTGAATGGGGATGGGCCAACACCAGATGGGAAGTGCGGCAGTGGAGGGCAAGAAGCTAAAAGCCACTGCGCCTGGTAGAAAGGATGTCTGCTTTCATGGGCCGTCATGGATTTCAGTCCTGTCATGGTTGTCTGTGAATGGAGTGTATTCTCCATTCCCCGTGGGTGGCCGGGGCCGTATCATGCAGTGGGAAGAGCACCTGGAGGAACCTTATCTGAGCTCTGTTGCCGCTTGGCACTGCATGACCTGGGACCTATATAAACTGCATGATATCTCTCTACGTGGTTCACCCAGTAGTCCTGGGGACACAGGGAGACAGAGACACAATTTTAAAAGGCATAAAGGGGCATGTGAATGGATGCTCTGTTTTAATTACTCACATATGGTCCAACAAGTAAAGCAAGACAATGTGAGAGCTTCCAACCCTCTTTGAAGACAGGACTGCTGGAGCTAGCCCTGCCAATGATGTCGGCCTTGGCACCAGCTGCCATCCACGCGCCCGATGACTTCCAATCCACAACATGTCTGGGTCTCTCTCCTGAGATTCCAACCCATGGTTCTTGCTGGATGGCTCCCCTTGACTGTCCCCCGCACTCCGTAATGGAACTCCTTAACACCTCATGGAAACCTGCTCCTGCCACAGTGTTCTGTAGCTGGCATTCTCATCCATGCATGCCAGGAGCCCAGAAGCCACCCTTGACTGCTTCCCTGCCTCGTTCCACACATTTGCCCAATCTCAAGGTTCCGCTGGTTCAATCTACCCCGAAAGGAGCCCTTGGATCTGTCTATATCTCCCCAGCTCTAAGCATGTGACTTGGACTAGACTGCTCCCATCTCTGGCCTGAACAACTGCAGTTGCCACCTGCTCGGTTATCCTGCGCTGGTCCTGCCTGCCCTGACCCCCACCACCCAGTGCCGCATGCTCCGACTCACCAAACATATCTTTCTGAAACACATATGCATAGAATGATGCTCCTTCTACAACACAAGTATGATCATCTTATCCTCATGCTTAAATCCCCTTCATGATTATTTCGGATGAAGTCCTGATGCTTTCACGTGGCATATGAGGCGAGCCCCTGCGCATCCATTCAGCTGTCTCTGCTCTTAATAATCTAGCCAGACTGAGTCTCTTCCAGTTAACACACTCCGTTCTCTCCTCTCCAGCCCGGTCCGTGTTTCTCCTGCTGAGAATACACACCATTAACTTCCACTCATCCTTTGGGCCTAGCTCAGATGGCCCTTTAACCAGGAAGCTCTCATGACCTTCGTGTACTGCAGTGCCCTGGGCATCTGGAGGTCCTGCCTCACTCTAGCTCTTCCCTAATACACATGCTGTGACTCCTGTTGACTTGACTGCTTTTCCCATCAGGCCACAAAAATCATGAAAGTTAACATGCAATTCTGTTTACATTTGCACCCTCTGTACCGTGGTCATAGCCAGGCACATAGTACGTGCCCAATAAATTTTATTTTTCAGATTAAAGTGCTCAGACCACCATTGGGATGAGTTGCCTTATAGCAGAAACATTAAGAATCACTGCCAGACAAGAGTATGCTTGCTAAGGAAAGGATTTCAGTCAGATGTGCAAATCAGACTGTGCTCTAATAGTACCAAGAACTGACTATTAACACCTTGGCAATTTGCTAACTTCTCTGTCCCCTGGAAGTTCTACGTATTTTGGAATTTGCTTATAGAAGCTATGGAACAAAATCTCTTTCTATGTATTTACGAACTTTCTGAATTTTACTTAATTTCTTCTTGCCAGAGCGACACGGCTTCAAATCCTCGTTTTATGTCCTCTGTATTTTGTTGTGACCTTCCTTACCCTCCATTCATTAGTGGCCCTGGCATTGAAACCTCCTGTTGATGGCAATGTCTGAAAGAGGGCTGTCATTAAAAGTGTACCTGTGCCTGGTGTCAAGAGGTAGGAGAACCATGAGACTTTTATTTTTCATTTTTAATCAATTTTTTTTTACCTGTTTTCAATGCCATTTCCAAACTCTTGGCCTTTGTGATCTCTGAACAATTGGTTAAGCTATTTTAATTATTGTATTTCCTCATGCATTTTCTCTCATTTTCCAAACATAAATGACCAGATTCAAAATGCATTGAACTCTCCCTGGTGTGAGACTATAGAAAGCACAGAGGTCTGGATTCAAGTTTTAACGCTACCGTTTACACGCTGTGACCTTGGGCAACCTACCTAACCTCTTTGAACTTCAGCTTTCTCTTCTGCAAAATAATGGCACCAAACTCATACCTTACTCTTTGCCTTGAGCATGGTAGGCACTGAATAAATGCTAATGTCCTTCCCAAACAGCTCTGCTATTAATTATACCCATGACCATATAATGGTCCCTTTGGAACCTCTGCAGATTGAAATGATTTTCTATGATAATAAATCTCCACTGTTAGCAGGAACAGTTGCCAGACATTCTTGATGGCCATACTCGCCCAAGCGGCTAAAGCTTTTAAGATTCCTATTAAATGATAGGATTGTTTGCTTTCTTTCCTCCAAAGCAGGACTCACATACTCTGCTCATTCTTGAGGTCATGGGGAGGCGAAAACCTCATCCCACATAGAAAACTGAATTACTGACCTCTCCCAATACTTGAACTTGAGGTCCAAAATTCAGCCTGACCACCATCAAGTAAAACAAAATCATGTTAGGAAGAGGGAATGAAATGCCCAAGGATGGACAGCTGATAAATTCTCAAGGCAGTGAAAAGCAAAAAGCTAGAAGAATGAACATCTTAGCTGAGCAGTTGTACATCTTATAGATTTAGATTTCCAAGGACTGGTTCCTTACTTTTGTCCAGCGCCTTGAGTCCTACAGAGATCTTTCACTGCTAGTATCTCCTTCCATCCTTACAACTATCATGAAAGGTTGGCAAATACTATTATGCCCATTTTTTCAAACAAGACACTGAGGGGAGTGTGCCCGGATCGCACAAGCTTACTATGCAGGGTGGAGCTCGGACTTCAGCTGGGGCTTCCAGCTGCAAGCCCAGTGAGTAGCTCTTTCCATCACATTCTCTGACCTCTCACACACCTGGGGAAGAGGAAGATTCCGATCCCTCTCAGAGCGAAGAGGGAGCATACACTCAAACACCCCTTCACTGCGCCACCGAGGAAAAAGCATCACACTGGGGTCAGAAGGACCCAGGGCCCATTCCCCGGGGAGGTCAGTTTCCTTACCTCTGCACAGAACAGATAGCGATAAATAAGTCCAAGTTCCCGCCCATGTTTCTGTTTCTGTCATGTGTCTTGTTAGTTAGTTTAACGGATAACACAAATACCTGTGACAGCAAAGAAAGGCCTAAAAGATAAATCTGGAGTTCAGCAGCAACGATGATGTCTTTGACCTGATGTGACCATTACGGCTGAATTTACAAGTTGGGATTTTCATTCACGGCTTCTTGGAAACAGGCCTCACTAAACTTCAGTTAACCCTTACATATCTCAGTTTCCTCGTATGTATAACTGGAATGACGGTACCTCTTGTTTAGTAAAAAGGAATTTTCGACTCCTTTCCCCATGCCATTCCTGCCTTCTCCTAGCCTCCCTGTCCCCATCCCAAGGGAAGAAGAGTTGCTAATCTGATTGGCCAGATCTGGAACCAGAGGTAGAACCTTGTGATTAGTGGGCATGATGCCATCCTCAGCAATGGGTTCACTGCCCTTCCGACTCTCTGCAGTAGCTGGACAAGAAGACTCAGCTTTCTCTCTTACCGTCTACCTCCTCCATGCAAGTGCCTAGGGAGATAATAAGCCAGTAAGCTATTTTTTCTGTGATTTTGTCATGTTCCCTCCATGCGTCTTTCCGGAGGGCACTAAGATCCCAAGGTTTAGACTCGGGAAGGAGTGGGAGTTTCTGCTACATGCTTCTATTCATTTTTTAATTAAAATTTGTGGTGTGAGTTATTGGGCGGTGGCTCAATTAATAAAAAGCAGTACTTTGTTATTTGACTTGTGTCCTCTGCCTGTCTCTAGAGAACCGTCGTCGTAGCCAGCCTCCCCTACAGTTCCCAGTGAGCCCCTCGTCCTGGTAGTCACACTCTTGTAGTCCCTTCCCACACTATGCCAAGGCTGACCTGTGTGACCCACAGAACATGGCATAAGTGCTGGTGTGTCACTTCTGAGACCAGTTATGAAGGACTCTGTGACCTCCATCAAGGTTGCGCCCCTCTTGGGGGAAGCCAGCTGCCACATCGAGAGAAGCCCTGTGGAGAGGCCATGTGATCCCTTTCCTGGAACTTGTCCTCATTGTCCTTATATGAGTCCTTGCCTGACTTCTCCTTGCTCCTGGAGGTCAGGGGTGGGCTATTTCCCCCTTGTCTTTGAACCTTCAGTGCCGAGTACAGTACCTGGCACATATTAGGCTCTCCACAAATGCTTATTGAATAAAGGAAGGGAGGAAATTCAGTTTTATATTCAGCATATACTCACATCTCATATTTTAAATGTCAAAAGTGTAAGGTTTGAAATTTTTTTCCAGTACAAAGCCAACTGTAGCAGTTTCCATTAAATTTTATAGACACTTTATATCTCTGAATAAGTTTGCGTGTAGAAACAAAAGACAAGTCTAGGAAATCTCTTGGACCTAAATAGGGGTTTCCATATTGTCTCCAGATTTGCTGTCACAGCTTTAGTTCCAGCGTGTACCATAAAGCGATCCCTTCTGCACACCCTAGAACCTTCTTTCCCCTCTTTGTCCATATGCCTAACTAAATTATATCCAGTATTAATCAAGTTATGCTTAAATTAAGATGAATATTTTGTTTTCAAAGATATTAATTCCAAGTCTCTTACTGTTGCCACTTTGGGCCTGTTTTTATTCAATTATACAGTTCCCTGAAATTGGCAGATGTTAATTCCAAAGACTGAGTAGACTTCTAAGAAGCAAGAGAATGGAAGGGAAACAACAGAGACTAGTCTGATATTTTGTTTGTCTCCTAAATCTGGAATCTCAAAATTGAGCTAACATTAAGCCAAAGGCCACAGGAAATCTGCTTCCCTCTTTCCGTGAATTTCCTCTCCTTCCCCCAAGCCAACGCTGGTTTCAGAGGTTGATCAGTTCATTTATACACAGGTGTTGAGAAGTTCAAAAAGTTTAACTCAGAAAGTGGCCAGATTTATTTTAAAGATGGTTAAGATAAAAACCTGAGAGTTACCCAGCCAAGATGAATGAAATATAAATTGACATTATTCTCATGATGTATCTGAAAAACAAACCTCTATATACAAACTTTTATGTACAAATTTAGCTATAGTATGTGTGTTTGAGTGAGTATGTGTGTGTATACATACATACATATGTGTGTTATATATGTATATATTTTAAAATCACCCACATCTTTAGTGTAGGGTACAGTGTTTTCATATCTTCCTGGGATCACCTCCAAGGGAGCATTTTATCAGAGAACACAGTTCTATTTACCTAGTTTCTTAGGATTAGTGTCAGGGAAACTTTATGCAATCCATATTGGCTACAACACAAAGCCTCTCTACTTAAATTGAAAGTCCAGATTGCTGCCCAGTGATACCAACAGTACCTTCTCTTCTGCTCATGCTGGTATCTGCAGATGTGGATTTTGAGATTCCAGATTTAGGAGACAAACAAAATATCAGACCAGTCTCTGCTGTTTCCCCTCAATTCTTTTGCTTCTTAGAAGTCTACTCAGTCTTTGGAATTAACATCTGCCAATTTCAGGGAACTGTATAATTGAATAAAAACAGTTAGACCAAAGTGGCAACAGGGAGACAATTCTTTTGAAAACCTTCATCCTGTCCCTCCTCCTAAATTATTCTGAGATTTAGATGTTGTGACAAATAAAAAGAAGAGAAGAAATACTATTTCTCTGGAAGATATAAAGGACCAATTTCCTTTTTCTTTCTTTTTTTATTTTGAGAGCTGCAGAAGACACATAAAACAGGACATGTTTCTAAAAAGCTCTGACATATCTATTAGCCACCATAATTTTTGTGCCAAAAGAGATCAGCCACAGAAATACTGGTGCTGCCAAAAAAACAAAAACAAAAAAATGCTGTCTAGGCTCTTTTTAACTTCTTCATTGCCAGGATGGCTTAGGCTTCCTCAAATAATCATCAGAGGACAAGATCTTTGCTGCTTTGGGGCACGTAGGCCAAAGGAGGTTTCATTGACTTTGTCACCTCAATGTGGTCACAGAGGTATCAGAGGTTGACCATGTAGCTTACTTGGTTAAAAATGATAACCATCTAAAGAAAAGTACACAAATAATGTCTATACTTTCTTGGAACTGGGAGTTGGCTTTCTTGAACCCTCCCCACTTTCCCTAGCTTCAAAAAAAGAGTTGCTAAATACGTAACTTGGCGTTTGCCTAAGGGTAGCTAAACGAGTTGTCTGGTGAGGTGTTTATTCTCATTTCTGAGAAGGCAGCCATTCACTCAATTTGCTTCTAACAAAAACAAATCTACTGAAACCAGTGGGGAGAGGAGACTTATCAACAAAGGTCAACCAGAAAAGCACCAATTCTGGAAATAGCATTTTCTGTCAACTCAATGGGAGTAATTGAAAGGCATGAAGAGATCTTCTGCGTTCCAAAGGAGACCTGAAGATTCCACTTGCCTGACTGATCTCTAGACAGCAGAGAGTGAAGCAAGATTTGTATAGACAGTCAGCAAAAGTTCCTTCTTTAGAAGCATAGCTTGGGTCATGGGGGTTGGGATGTGTAGAGTGAGGGGCTCAGATGTTCTTCTATTCTTATGCTCCAAAAGTGGCACCTTCCCAAGAATATTTCTAAAGTCACATTGTTTAGGTGATCCTGAAGAAGCAAAATGAAGAAGCAAGATGGTGAGCCATGCGGTCCACTCCTAGGCTTGCTCCCTGATGTTAGGATATGACTGGGACTCTGATTTCTTCTCCCAATCTCCAAAGAGACTCCAATTCCAGAGCCAGAACCAACATAACAATAACTGTATTCAAAGCCTTCCTGTGAGGTGTGGAAATGACCCCTTTTGCTCATAGAGTCATAAAGAACATCTGAACTCCATTAGCTCTTCCTCTTTCACTTCAAGAAAAAAAAGGTGGTGAGTTCAAGATGGCACACTGAGTCAGCATGGCTCTCCCTGCCACATCCTAGTGAAATGAGATTCTTGTAATAAGACCAAGCCCTGGGCTTTACCTAGAAAATGTCAGTTGAGTGGAAGCTGAAGAATTTTGTGGTGGTAGCAGGCTGACAGGAATACCAGAGAAACACACAGTCCGCCACACTGAAGGAGGGGGCTGCTGGGTACATAATTCTCTAGCCTGTAAGCTTCATCAGGACAAGCCATCACTCATCGTAGTCACTACTGTGTTCTCTCTGCCTTGCATAGCTCCTGGCATATAGTTGGTGTTCAAGAGTACTGTTAAATCTGAATATACTAATTTTCTAAGAGAAAAACAAGCTCAAGACCAGCAGGAGGAGGTAGAAGTGTATCAATAGTGGGACACTTGACTGGGGCGTTGAAGCACTGCCTGGCCCTGCCCCTCCCCCCACCCCAGTTGCACCTTGAGCAGCTAGTCATGGTGTTTGCCACTAGGCTTTCTGAGTAGAGCAAAGGATTGGTCAAGGGGGATTTCTAGAATAAAAATTGGGGCCAGAGAGAAAAGCAGGGAATTGCCCCAATTATTATTGAATAACTTGACAACTTGAAACAGGTGTGAAATACCCCGAGGCACCCTAAGGGGTAACTATCCCTACTTGCTTATCGAGGCCAACCTGCTGGCCTATCTCACCTGCCCATAAACCTCGGAGTACAATGCATCTGTTATAGTTGGTCCCCACATTTAGGTGGCAGACCTGATAAGAGATGTTGGAAGGGAACCTAAATGATTGCTCAGGAAAGGATACCAGTTTCCAAAGTAAATCAATTTGCATTTGAAAATGAACAACCTAGAATCACCATACTTTGAACCAAGCTCGTAGCCTAAAAGCCAAATGAGTAGAGAATTGAACTCTGAGAGGAGAGCAATTGCAGGAGGCCAAAAGGAATGCTGAAAGAATTTTATACAGTATCCTGAGATAGAATCCGTATTAGATCCATAAAACAAGAGCTGTGGAAAAAGCAGTAATCAGAGGAAAAGGAGGAAATCTTTAAAAATGAAAAATATGATTAACAAATTGTAAAACTCAACACGAGGAATAACATGCAGAGCAGATACAGCTGAAAAGAGACTAATGGTTTAGGAGACCAAATCGAGTGTTTCTCCTGAACACAGAACAAAAACTTAAAGAAAGAAATTATGAGGAAAAAAGTAAGAAATAGAGAAGATTCAGAAGAAAAGAAAATCTGCTTAATAGAAGATTAATAGGAGATGATGGAGAAGATGACAGGGAGCCCTTGATAGAAAAATGCCAGGCTAAATAAGTACTTAACCCTTTAGGTTAAATTTTAAAAACCAGTGCATCTGAACCCACTATGTGCTCAGCAAGAACAGTGAAAGTGAGGTGCACAGATATACCCCTTTAAGAATTCTGAATTTCTGACTTGTTTATGTCTTTATATTTATAATGCATCTCTTGAACACAGCATGTAGTTGGGTCTCATCTTTTTATGCATTCTGAAAACTTCTGTGCTGCCATTTTGCTTATATCAGAGCTACCAGCCTCTTCTTAATTACTGTCCACGATCATCTCCATTGTTTCCACACTACCTTTAGACATGGTGTTCTCCACTCTCTGTTCCAAATAGAGTCAGTCCCCTCAGGAAAAGATGTGGAGTTCATCTTCTGGCCTCTTTTCTTCTGGGAAGAATCCCTGTGCCACTGTGCAGGGGTTTAGGGTTGGGACCTGCTTTTCCCCAGAGTGACATTATTAGTCACTCTATTAGTGGGCTTTGAGGAGAGGGTGGCAGCGTCTGGTCTTCTTGGTTTGCCCTTCCCAGGGTGGAACCTCCATGCTATGAGGACAGTACTCTTGGCCTGCTGCACTTGGGGCAGAGCTTCCACCCTACCACTAGAGATGCATGATGGCGGAGCCATGACCTGGTCTTCTAGGCCATGCCTACCAGGAATAGAGCTCCTGCACCACAGCTGGGGAAAACAAAATATGCCAGCAGCCTGCCCCTCCAATAGTGAAACTGTAGCCCCAAACTGGGAGCTCCAGGGAGAGGAATGTCCCCTCCCCATTTTCTTGGTTGCGCATGCTCAGGGTAAAGCTTCCGTAACACAGAGCTGAGCTGAGGTGGAGAAATGGAGCATGTCATGGTTCAAGTGGCATAGGCTCTCACTGTTTTTACTGAGACTTAGTATGTCTTCTCCACGTGTTGTATGTTGTAAGCCTTTAAGACAATTTCCAGAGACTAGGAAAGATTAAAAAATATACATATATATATATTTTTCACCAGTTAAGTTGTTATGCTGGGGGGAGGGTCTGGGAAATCCCGCCCCCATCTCCACACCATTTGTTCTTTCTGATGAATAATATTCAGTCACTCTTGCCTTTATTCCCTTGTATATAATGTGTCTTTTATCTGACTGTTTTAAAGATTTTTTTTTCTTTATCCTTGGAGTTCAACCATTTGACAATGATATGCCTTTCTATTTCTTCTGTTTGAAGTTTATTGAACTTCTTAGAGCTATAAATTGATATTTTTATCCAAGTTTGGAAAAATTTCAGCCAAAATCTCCTTAAATATTTTTCACCCCATTTTCTCCTCTCATTCTGAATAACACATATGTTACATTGGTTGATATTTCCCTTTGGTAACTGAGGCTCTGTTCATTTCTTTTCAAATACTTTTCTCTCTTTAGTTTGGTGACTTTTATTGACCTTTTTTCAAGTTCCCTGATCTTTTCTTCTGCCATTTTTAAACTGATGTTAATCCCATCTGACATTTTTTCCAGGTATTATATTTTTCAGTGCTGAGATTGTATTTTCAGTTCTGATTTCCGTTTGGTTCTGTTTTTTTTTTTCTTTTTAGCATTTTTATATCTTTACTTTTATAGCTTTTAAATCCCCATGTCTCCACACATTATGTCCATCTTTTCCTGTAAATTCTGTAGCATATTAATAATGGTAACTGTAAAGTCCCTATATGCTGATTCTAACATATGCTTTGTCTGTGGGTATCTTTTTATTTTCTGTAGTTTTTGCACCCTCTCTTTATCATTGTCATATTTTTCTGCTTCTTTGCATGTCTGGTAATTTTGATTGTGTGCTGGACATTGTAGAAACTCTAAATTCTGTTATCTTCCTTTGATAAGTATTTGGTTTTATTCTAGCAGGCAGGTAAATTTCTTATGGATTGCCTTAATCCTTTGCAGTCTTGTTTCTAGGCTTTGTTAATCTAGTCATATTTTATTTTTGCCCTTGCACCTAGGATATAGCTCTTAGTCCTGGGATGTGATCCTTATATCTAGGGCATTATGCTTCTGGCCTATCAATCAGAGGCAAGAGATGTTTATCAAGCCTTTCTAATTTGGTGAGATTTTTCAATTCAAAACTCTATTTCCTCAGTACCAGG